>PNEQ01130997.1:0-29945 GCA_003012365.1 Medauroidea extradentata
TAGGAAGGCTCGGAGAATCCAGCAGACCCCGCACCACTCCGCGCAAGCAAATAGTCCCTCGTACTTCGGCTCTTCTCGGATATCACTCCAACAAACAAGTTCCCATAAATACAAAATCGTCAATCAACCACTGGCAACCACTGCAACCACTGCAAGTCAATCAAAAATAAGCATGTGGCGAACCACACGCCACAAGGTTTTGTCTTGGATATGGCCTGATGATATCATTATCCATTGCAAAGGTCTCGCCTGCAACAAAGACATGGGACAATGGTTTGTTTTCTGGCAAGTTACAATTGCCACTTGTTAGTCTATTGTACATGGCAGGTTTCTTGAAAATTTTAAAAGTCAGACGATTTCCCTTACGCCCCTATATCTATGACTGTGAAGCAGTAAATTGCATCGACCACTGCTAACAACACTACAGAGAAGAGCGCCTTGTAATTAAAATACTGCAACCCAGAATGCCCTGGCTTTACAACTCGAACAGGCTTGCGTCTATTGCCCCAAGGCAGTTGGGGTATTTTTCGAATTCCTTTGCAATTCTGACCCAGTCCTCTGAAGTTGGCTCAGGCAAGTAAATGTTTTTCATTGTTGTTGCTGAAAGAGGTAACAAACAGAAAGTCAAGACATTTAAAGAGCAAGCGCTGGAACATCTGAAATCTAGTAGTGCAGTCGCAGTAGAGGACGATGACATGCTATTTCTATGATCGGAACAAAACTATGGGCCTGATTTCGGATGATAGAAATCTTGTAGCAAGCTCTTCATTCTAATTCCCTATGTTCCATTTCATCTTGCCTCAGTAACTCTTTCTTGTATTGATATTGGCTTCTTTATTCTTGTTTTTTGCTTTTCAATTTTGTCACGAACGTACGAACGCAACTCGTCAAAAGACGACACACTCATTAACCTGTCAGCATAGTTCCTAATTTCTGCAAATAATGCATGAAACTATCCACAAGTAGGTTTCTGCTTATTTATGGGGTGGACGCCGTATTTTCTACCTCTGCGTTGCTTTTTTTTTTTTAAACAACCGGCTGCTGCGGCGGCTAACAGTACCTTCTCTACAGGCGCCATGACTTGAAAAGCCTGAAAAGTGTCACACACGACATATGGTGCGGCTATACTCTGTCCACTCTAAGGTTGCAGCAGAAATAAAAATTGATAGCGAAATAAATTAAAGCAATTGAATTATATCTTGATTCTTCACATTGTGATTGTGCCGTAACACAGTTACCTTGTATTCCTCAATATTTCAAATGAATTGTACGCTGCGCAAAAATGTTATTCTCATTCACTTGAATGAATTAGCTGCAACCTTAGAATGGATAGGGTATAGACACAAGTCGGCTAATCGCGCCAGTGAGTTATGGCCCTTAGATATCAGTATCTTGGCACAGAACCTTTCACATGTGCAGTTTCATAAATTATGTCGACTATTTCGGAAACAATTGTTATGTCCAGGTCTGCAATTCTTTTATTCTGTTATCTGAAGGTGGTTAATACGAACACCACAAACCTAATTTTGACAGCTTTTATAATACAACAAATTGAATTCCTGAGGTTGGTTCTTCCAATTAAATGATGTAGCCAGTAATTTCATTGCAATAAGTTCATAGTATGTATACATTTGTTTGTTACTTTAAACGTTATTATTTACTATCAATGAATATATGTGTTGGTTTAAATCAAAATGTAAAACCTCCCACGCTCTCTGTGCATCTCAGAATAAAAATTTAAGATAAGGTATTTTAAATAAAACTGTTCTACTGGAGGAGCGGCACATTTTATAGGACTTCTGGCTACTACACGGGAAATTCGAGCCTGTTGTTAATGGTACCTTCTGGCGGGCCTACAGTAACCGCACTGAATTCAAAGCTAATATTATGAACTACAACAACGTAAAATTTTATATTCAGTCAAATTGTTCCAGATATGTCGCAGGGTCCTAAATTTTCAAGTGCCATCAATTTGAAAATAAGTTCATGGCGTGATCTGTTACACACTTATGTATGCCGAATTAGAAGGAATCACATGTTAAAAAGCTGTGAAAGAGACGGAGGACAACATAGACAGACGCACATCATACAGAGACATACATAAACACAGATGTATACAGGCCTGGCATACATACAAGGCTTGGCAGTTGGCAGTTATTTTAACTTTCATCAGTAGGTATCATTGCCCGATAGCTTAACCGGCAGATAACACCCAGATATCTGTAGCGAATTCCAAAGTAAAATCTTGAGAAAGTCCGACATTAGAAATTGCGAGAAGACGCATAGCTCTAATAAGAGTAACGCCAGCCGATGAGTCCGAAATATGTGTTACTACGTAAACCAGAAGGTCGTCCATTATTTTGTATTTTTTCGATCGTAATTGCGTACCAACCCGTATGTTCAGCAAGCAGTTTAATAGAACTGATAATGTATCACAATTTCATTGAAAAATCGCTTAATTATCTGGTGGAGGAGTCACTGGTTGCGTGTTCGTTGAAATGGACTGCTAAAACTTATTTACGGTAGTTCATCACTAGGTTACACGTCATCAAGACAATGAGTAACAGACAGCTCGATGCAGCATACCATTAATTTCGTACGAGAAGCAACGAATTATGTGCATACATCTGCTTTATTTGCTCCATTCTGAAGCTGCTGTCATAATTTTAAAAAAAATATTTAAGGGTGTTCACGTGGCAAAAATTCGTAATTTATATTTGCCCGACCTAGTGTTCGTTTTATAGACGTTACATGCGACTACATTTTCGACTTAAAAATTTGTTAGCTCTAAGGGTTATCCCATAGATGCACGTCACGTCAAAGTCAGAATTTGCAAGTTTCGGGAACATAGGAATAAGAAAAACCGAGTTACTATCTATAACGAAATGTCTGAAATTATATACTATGGGCAATATGCTAAAATATTTAAAAACACAACAAATTCCTTTAGTCTTTTTTCATTGCAATAAATTACGTAAATTACCATTTTCAGATTTTTTTTAAGGAACAAAGAAACTTCATTGTATTGTATGTAAGTCTTTCAGCACATGGCCCATAATATCTCATTTCAGTGTAAATTATTTAATTCGAGTAAGCCACTTGATTTTGGTATTTGTATGTTCCCGTAACTTACAAATTTTGACTTTGACATGTCGCTGTGGGAAGACTATGAGATCTAAAAAAACCTAGTCACAAGTAACGTCTATAAAACTAACACAACGCCGAGTAAATATAAAATTATGCGTTTTTGCAACGTGAACGCCCTGAAACATCTCTAGCAACAGCGATGTGTATGATGATGGGAGCGGCGGTGGTGATGGTGACGGGCGGTGACGACGAAGTGAAGTGATTTTGTTCAGCACTCAACACTGAGGTCTTTTAGCGATGACGAGGGGTGTGAAATGAGTATGGAGCGGCGCCGGAATGAAGGGGCGGAGGAAACGGGAGATCGCCGTTGAAAACCCGCCGACTAGCGGCATCGTCCTGCACGACTCCTACATGAGAAAATTCGGGGACCGACCCCGGATCGCCTTGGTAATGGTGATGATGATAATGCATGTTTGTTAAAATGGGGGGAGTGTACCAGTCTAGGATTTCACCTGAGACCCGCTGGTTCAGAGTGAAAAGAAACTATTCCTACAAAAGATCAATTGAAGATTGAATGCCGCAAGAATAGGAGTAGCGACAGTTTCCCTAGAAAACCCTCCGACCAACAGTAACATGTGCCACGTTTCTCAAGTGTGACAATTCGAGTGTCACCCCGCCGGATATCGTGCCAGAATCGCGGTGGAAAAAAAGGGGGGAGGGGGCGGTCAACTATCCACGTGGCCACTAATTGAAATTCGATGCATGCGACAAAGGTTAAAATTGTCTTCAGATTGAGGAAGGATGGGTATATGAATTATGGCGAACGGACGGAATCAGTATCGCCAGCATCCACAGTACATTCGGAACACTTCTGTGAGAAAACGCAGGCTCTGAGTGTTAGATACAGTTGAGAGGTTTGTGATGAAGGTGTCGGCTGTCGGCTACAGCGTTGTCAGTTATCTTGACAGTAACCACACTGACAGCTGTGAGCACTTCAACCTCCAGTTCCGCTCCGAACCTTACACACGAGGCTTTACTCAAACTATCACTGCGCAATACGAAATAAGTTATCTAACGAACTCCTTAAAAACCATTACAGAAATCATAAAAACAATAAAATTAAAATTGAGTATGAAATGAATTTAAATGGAGTATAAAATGAATGTATTTTGTGTAGCACTGCAATAAATATTTTAATTTAATTTTTAACGTAATAAAAATTAATAAATTGGTTTTTATTTTTGCAGAATAATACGCGTATTTTCATTTCGGATGCTAAAGTCAGCTTCGAGCTTCGTCAAAACAATTCCTATGCTTTACGGAAGAATTTGTTAGAAATGTTGTCAAAAATCATTTTAAAACTTAATTATGCAAACATACATTTTAGTAAACATATTTACGGCAGAAATGCATTAAATAAATATTAAAATTATCGTTTATATCATCAATATTACCTTCTCTTACAAGAACATCATTCAAAGAACGTCACATGCGTGTACACCCTATTAGAACCTCTATCAATCTTTCTCCTGGGCGAAAATTGCTGTTTACAGGCCTTCTTTAGACCTACTAGTTCTGGTTCAGAATATGTAAACATGTATAGGCGAGTACAACAAACTCTTTTTATCTGTAATATTGTCATAAAATTATAGTGTCACCACTGAATATCTCACATAGTCGAGTTATTGGGGTAGTCCTGTTTCCCTGCCCTTGCATTTCACCAGCAGTAAGATTTCGCTGTTACTAGCTCATCAAATCTCTCCATTCCGCTCCCAGTTGATCTTAACTGAAGTGTTTATGTCTATGTATACAGTAGTCGGTGTAAAAAAATCTCGACTCACCCACCGTGGTTTCTAATTGTTACCATCGGAAAACCTACCGCACCGAAGGGTTACTACGGGAAGAAAAGGCGGCGTGAATGACTGTTTCCGTCAAAACTAACTTTAAATAAACCACACAGGCTTACTATGTGTCTTAAAGCAGACGTAATTTTAATAATGAAGTTAATACAATAACTTATCTCCGTATACTCGTCAATTGTTTTACTATATTCGTGTTAAGTTGTACAGTAGGTGCTGGCAAAACAGCAATTTATCACTCGATACTGCAAAAAATATTTTTCCACTTATGTAGGTGTAAGTCCCAATCAATAGTCTCAAAATTAATTTTTTGTAAAGACGCCGTCTGATGTCGAATTTTTATTGTAAAACATGTGGTTTAGTGTAAATACTGTAACAATTGTTTTTATATCTTCGTATAGTGTTCCTCGGTGTCTTGGCGTGTAGCACTCCTTTACTTCCGACCGTGGCACTGTCACTGCAGTGTGTTAAGATATTAAGTTTTTCAAGTATAAGCAATGGTAACGGTGTTTTTGTTTCCCAGCCTACCGTAAATTTATAAATAGCTGTAACCTATTCCTTGCAAATTTAAAGTTGAGAGTTAAAGTTTGTTCCAAATATCATGAAATATTTTACTCATTACTGGGTGTTGAACGCTTCTTATAAAGTCCACTTGCAATATTTTTAGGTTTTAACGACTATCCTGCTGAAAATTATTCTATGAAATGAATTGTTCCCCTGTTTATAAGCCGATAAGTTCAGGGCCGCAGCAAGAGAAAATGAGTCGTTAGCGGACGAAAATAACCTTCCGTTCTCTTGCGGGTAAGCAGGCGTAGGCAAAGCGAACCCAAAGCTTAAAATATTACGACAGCTTTTTCGAATATATAGGACTACCCTGATACGAAACAGTTTAGCCTAAACATGCGCCATTGCGGAACTGTATCTTTCCAGAAAATCAATAGCGAGTGTATATTATATATATATATTTATTTATTTATACACACACATAAGTTTTAAAAATAGCCGAACAACAAAAAATAATAAATCAAACATATGTAACCTGCCCAGTAGGATTTGGTTGACAGAAACATAGCTGTATAAATGCAATTTGATTTTATGGAAGGTTTTGGAAACTCGAGGCAGAGACTACTAACAGACGGGTGACAAAAGGAAGACCACAGAGTATATCCCGACCCTTCTCTTCCACCACCTCATGCTGGCGAAGACGATGAACATCGCCCTCGGAGTAAGCTGACTAATAAGGGATTTCGTAGGTTAGTATATACGGTAATATTTTGGGATTTATCTATATATTTCCACTTTCAGTGATTTGGCAGAGTTAAGGCTAAATTGCCTTTTCTTACACTTAACCAATTTCCTTTACATTAGTAATAGTAAAGAGAGAGTAAAATGGTCGAGTGCTATAGTAATACTTAATTATTTCACTTGGCAAAAATTAAGCAAATAAATGGTGATACGGCCGTTAATCGTGGTCATACATCCGCTGGGGGTGCGACCAAAGGTGAGAAGAGCTGGGTTACGGATTAGTCGTAGCCGGATGCGAGACTACAGCCCAGGTACACGCGTTACAAGCTGTTTTAAGGTCACCGCCTGGGTGAATGTATTTTGCGAATTAGAGACCTAGAAGTAAGAAAGCGATAAGGACGATACAACACGAAAATCACGCCTCCTCCTAGCCTCTACGCGTCACACAGCTGGCATGCAGTCTTCTCGTCAACAACTCCCCTCTGCAAGACATTTCGTGGTGACCATATCATTTTATGGTGTAGTATTATAAACAAAGGCGTACCGTACACGCCGCAGTCGTAGAAGAACAGGTCTGGACACTCGCCTGGAAACTTGACCCCCTTGTTGTTTGGCTGCAGTTCACCAAGTTACCGAGAGTGTTGTGCGTCTTTGGCGCTGCAATCAGGGCGGTCGGGCTCAAACTCCGTCCACTTCCCTCCCACTTTTTTCCAGTGTTTACATTATAAATTTGAACAATATATCAAAACGTTTTTTTTTAATCAATTTATGAAATACTTCCTTTGTTCGAAATCTTAAAGCATGGCTCCAGCATACTTTATTTACTTCATAAAGTAAACACTGGTAAAAGCGGGCGGAGTTTGAGCCCGACCGCCCTGATTGCAGCGCCAAAGATGCACAACACACTCGGTAACTTAGTGAACTGCAGCCAAACAACAAGGGGGTCAAGCAAAATACATTGGTAGAAAGGCGAGCATCCAGACCTGTACTTCTACGACCGTGGTACATGTCTATACCTTTTAAAATATTCTGCGTCAGAATTTTCTTACTTAAAAAGGACCACAAAAACTCCCATTTTCACATTTTTTCGCAAGGTAAAAATATTTCTAGGATCTGAAATAGGTATCACGTGCGTAATGCTCTTTAAACGCTATCCAACACTTTGTATTATTTTAATTAAGAAAATTTTCAGATTTTGTTTTAAATTCAGATTTTGTTTTCTGGCGACAGTGACCTTGTTGCATCTTTTTTATTAATTAAGCATGTATAAATTAGATACTTTAATAATACAACTTCACTTTTATATCCTTCAGCTAGCATTATTTACATTTAAAAATACAAAAAATATAGTTACACACATAAAATTCTAAATCCAGGGGGGCTTGCCCCCCCCCTCCCCCTGTAGCCCCAAATGACGCCCCTGTACAGGTCTTGACTTAGCAAGTGACAATGTTCTTCAGCGTTGTTTAAGTCTGTTGGTTTTCTTTTTTTAGCATAAAACCGTTTCATGCAAATATTTGACGTGCCATTATACAAAAACTACCAAAGCTGAAAAATGTTCATTACAGTAAACAACAGTCTCGTACAAATAAAAAAAAAATTAAAGCAATCGAATTTTTGGTGAACTACTCCCTAAACCTTTAGACACATTCAACTTCATTAAGTAGATTATAGGCTGTCGTTTCCCTACTTATATGTTTCAGTTCAAAAATATCTGAATCAGCGCGAAGGACCCGCAGTGACCTTGTCCTTATACCGTGGCAGCGACATATGCGTGGGGCTTGAGACAGTTGACGGTCATGATGGATTTACTGCGGCTTGCACAACATGGCCGCAGAAGGGTAAGCAAATATTTGAGATAAACACGGGGCAAATGCCTTGCAGCCGGCTGTTCGTGTTCACAAGGACGTTTCTCTCATCAGCAAACGCGTCATCGTGAGTTGTGTACGCTCTTGTCGGGGCACATAAAGCTTCATTTCATTCAACCTGGTGTAGATATACGTAACACCAAAGTTATTTCATGTTACGTCAGACAAGGTGATTACGAGTATTTCATTCAACTAGTGTGGCTACACCAGTGTGCGTGCAGTGGTGAAGCATGGTCACGTTAACAGTGGAAACGGTATTATATCCGACTACATGTCCTGAGGACGTGATATTAAGGGCGCGTATACAGCAATTTTCATCACCATGTTTTTATTTTTTATTTATACCAGAATTTTTTTTCCTTCTTATTTTAGACACAAAATGTGACTAAATTTTGCTCTAATGAAATTTTTTTTATCTCTAATAGTGTTCGCGTAATGGCTTGTTAAAGACAAAATTTGCATGTTTTCGTTTTAAGGACACCAAAACCAACTGACATTCCTAACTGAAAAAAATCACAGTGGATAAAGACGTCGCAGGCTACAATTTCACGTACATAAAAACAAAGAATAAAACCTTTTTGTATTTAAATAGAAATGCTGAAATTTTAAATAGAAATTTTAAAAATTAACTTTTTTTTAATTAAAAAAATTATTTTGTGGTTTAACATAGCTGAACTTGTAGCATACAGGATCGTTATTCAGTGTGAATTTTTTCACTTTGATAAGTGAGTTCTGGCTTTATCGAGCCATTACGCAAAATTATGCGAGATAAAAAAAAATTATAAGAGCAAAATTTAGTCACATTTTGTGTCTAAAACAAGGACGAAAATATCTGCTACAAATATAAAAATACAAACATGGTGATGAAAATTGTATACCGCGTCCTTAACGTTACTGCAAGACACATCCAATATAGCGTATGCTGTGACTTATCTCGTGTTACTAGACTGTATTTCTCACCGTTGGCAAGCTAATGTCAACGGAATATGCCAGCTGACATCATGACTCTGTAGACAACTCAAGAGTTGTGTACTGTATGGTATACGTGGTTCGTGATAAACCAAGTACTTTTCAAACTCTAGTTACTTTTTGAATTAAGATTATTTATAGTTTCCTGGCACTTTTTTTATGTAAACAAAGCTTCCTTATTAACAATCAAATTGTACAGTTTATACCATATTAAAAAACTGACATCTGAAGTCACACATAATATTTTTAATTATTACCGTAGACAATATAGTTTTCAAAAGTACTCACTGTATCGCGAACCGCCTATAGTAGTATGAACTGAGGCGTGAGCTAGTGACGGGGCCCGATGGCTCTGTAACTGTAGACACAAACAGGCTGGTATAACTTGAAATCTTCCATCAATACACAACCATTCATTTTTTTTTAATTCGAGCTATCACCTAAAAAAAAAAAAAAAATAGTACTAGAATATTTACATTCTAACTAGGCACTGTGGCGTCGCGTTTGTTTCAGTCCATCTTTCAACTGCAAAATAAATGTCCTACAAATTCAGTTCAAACCTGGTCAGTCCAGATTATATCTCGGCTCAAATTGTTCTCTACACGAAGTTTCTCAAATTATTGAAACATACTTACGTAATTTCGCATCCTGTTTAAACCAAAGTTCAAAGGTCACAAAGGTGAGTGAAAATATTTTGGTCACGTCTTTAGCGCTAGTGAGGGGTGACATGTGAGTATGGAGCAGCGCCGGAATGAATGGATAGGAGAAACGAGAGATCCCCAAGAAAACCCGCCGACCAGCGAATATTTGCGAAACTCTGGGGACCAACCCCGCCGGAGTCGAACCCGGATCAACTTGGTGGGAAGCAAGCGATCTGACCACTTAAAAAAAAAAAAAATAAATAAATAAAAAAAAAATAAAAAAAAACATTCCCCCCTTTAGTGTGACTTAATTTGAGTGACCCCAGTACTTGTGAGACAATTTGTATAGTGACAATTTTTGAGACCCAAATGGACAAACACAAATTTACACCCAGCCATACCTGGGAATCGAACCCAGAACCCCCCGCACCAAAGCCGGCCGCTCAACCAACTGAGCCACGGGGGGTCGGCTATCCACTCGGCCACCGCGGACCCTGTCACAAAGGTAATGACAAACAGAATTTTCCGGGAATATCTCATGGAAAGGGATTAAGAGAAGGGTGGTTGTGTGAAAAGAACACATAAGATATTCGTAAACAACATATAGATATTACTTTATTCCAACTGCAATATAACTTATAATTTATATGGAAATGTATTTTAAATTTTTGATTGTGTTTAGCGCCCATCAACCAGTCATAACTATAAGTCCAATTTTAATACAAAAACTATATAGATTTGGTAATAAATATACTATTCCGTCCACTACGCTACACGTCACACATAAATGATCGCACCGACCCAGGCGTACATGCAGCACTGTACTCGAAGTAATGTAAATTTGAGTTTTTAATTTTTTTTTTTTATTTGGCTTTACTTCTCGTCGACAGTGATGTTATTAGATACGGCCACAACTTTAAACAAGGACGGAAACTAGGAAAGGAGTCGCCCACGGCCTATAAATAAGGAAACTTCTCCAGCATTCGCCTGGAGCGATTTTAGGAAACCCTGAAATACAGAAATCTGGATGGCCCGGGATCGAACTTGGGTCTTCCCGAATGAGAGTCCAATGTGTAACCTTTGCGCCACTTCGCTCGGTGTGAATTTGTGTTACGTTGTTAACACTGATGTTAAGAAATGTGTCGTCAGATAATCTCAGAACAAGGTTACTAACAACATCCATATCTACGGAAATGTGGCTAACAGGAGAATATTACTTTATGCATGCATACCGATTTGGTATAGCAGTCATAAATGAGGCATCTTGTTTAAAAATTTGTATGTTTTAGCATGTAGGCCTACATACACAACGATTTAATATCATATGTAATTCATAATTGTTAACCAATATGCGTTCACTGTGTTAATTTTGTTAAAAGAGGCCCGCCTACTTGGCTGCAGTAAAAGCACTATATATATATATATATATATATATATATATATATATATATATATATATATATATATATGGCTATATACAATATAGGTCTCAAACTACTACACGCTTTGTTAAGGCAATAACGATAATACGTTTCAGAGTGGAACTGTTATGTACTTTGAAACAACTACGAGCTACAAAGACACTTTCTAAGCATAGCGGATGGCTACTTTTTCGCACAGTTATACAGGATGTATATAAATTCGACCGGCAAACACCGGCAGGTTAATCCTCACGAAAAAAAAAAAAAAAAAAAAAAAGCAGAAAACATATGGGACATCTTGTACCTAAACTTAGCATTAAGAGAGCAATAAGTCTTGATAATTGAGTTTAATAATAGCGTTTGGTCAAAATACCGAAAACGTCTAAGGGCCGATGTTATTAACCTCTTTCGAATGGCAACTAACTGCTATCCCCATAGAGAAAGCTTTGGTGAGCAGTTGGTTGTCATTCGAAAGAGGTTTATAGATACGGCCCTAAGAGTTAAATTACAATTCTGTAGGTGATGTTAAGCATTATTGAGAGCTTTCACCTGTAAATAATTCAGTCTTCTAACCTCTCCCTTTCATGAAAATAAGAGGGATGGCCACCCTCATATTGAATAAAATTACTTTTCTGTCAAGTTTTGTGAACATTTCATGTTGTCTAATCGAGCAGTACGTCGTAAGGAAGAAAAAATGTCCTCTTATCGCAAGCTGCTAGAATGAACCGTTTACAAGAAAACTGCACACAACTGTTGACATGACAATAACACAACGCCTGGTATGTAGGCAAACAATCTGTTATGCGGATTTTTAAAGGCATGTTGTAAAACCCAACCCGATTTTCACTTTAAAAATGTTATGCTCGACTCGGTAAATTCGGTAACAAATTTGATTTTGCTGCATTTTTATAAAATGCTTTTTTATTCGAAGAGACAAATTCATGAATTTTACTAACATTACATTCATTTTTGTACAGTCTGAAAGAATTAAAATCGTTTTGAAATTGTTTTATTTATTTCTTTCACTGAATGACAGAAACGAAGTGCTGTGATCCCAAAAACAAATAGCTATATGATCACAAAATAATTTTTCATAGTTCTTTGTTTCTGTCATTCAGCGAAAAAACGAATAAAACAACTGATAAGTGTAAATTATTTTAGAATTTACGAAAGGAATGTAACTATGTTTGGAAAATTCATGGATTTTCTCCAAATAAAAATTAAAATTTTGTAAAAATGCTATCAAATCAAATTTGTTACCAAAATTTACCGAGTCGATAATAAGATTTCTTAAGTTAATTGGACTGATTTTACAACGTGTTTTTTTTTTTTTTTTTAAACAAAATCACAGGTTGCTTTTTCTGAGAGCACGGCGTATTATCCTTGGCGAAAGTATCACTTTTTGCCTACGTACAAGGCGAGTTATTGTCACAGCAACAGTTGTGTGCATTTTTCTCGTAAACGGTTCATTCTAGCAGCTTGAGACAAGATGACCTTTTTTCTTCCTTACGATGTTCTTCTCGAATAAACAACATGAAATGTTGACAAAACCTGACAGCAAAATAATTTTATTCAATATGAGGGTGGCCACCCTTACAATTTTCATGAAAGGGAAAGGTTTGAAGACGGAATTTTTTACAGGTTCAAGATCTCAATTACACTTAATATCACCTACAGAAATTTAACTCTTAGCCGTTCTTGGTATTTTGACCAAATACAATATTTAAATTCAATTTTCAATGACTTATTGCTCCCTAAGTTTAGGTACTAGTTGCCTTGCCTCATATGTTTTCTGCTTATTTTTTCATGAGGATGTACCTGCAGAAGTTTGTCGGTCGAATTTAGATACATCCTGTATATTAAAATATAAGACCCATGTTGATATCAAATTGTCCTAGGGTCTAAAAAGTACTTTGGTGAAGATTTTCCGACAGTACAATTAAACACGAGTGTCGCACGCGCGATAATGTAGGCTAACTCTTACTCTCATTTTTCTCAATTTCACTATGACTAAAAAAACACGCTTTATATTACTGGCTGTCGCTGCATTACGGTCGTTCACGTGGCAAAATTTGATAATTCTATATTTACTGGACGTAATGTTAGTTTTATAGACGTTGCTAGTAACTACATTCTCCACTGGTGAAACTTTTTTATCTATCATAGCGGCATGACAGAGTCAAAATTTTCAAATTACGGGAACAAGCTAATAACAAAAACCAAGTGACTTACGGGAATGAAGTAATTCACACTGAAATATGATAGTATGGGTCATATGGTAAAATATTTAAAATCACGCAATGCAAATCCATTGTATTTTTAAAAAAATTCTAAAAATAACGATAATTTTCTTCATGTATGGCCATTTAAAAAAATACAAAGGGACTTGGTTGTAGGGTTTTTAATATTTTATCGTAGGACCCATACTATCTAACTTCAGTGTAAATTACGTCGTTCGAGTAAGTCAATTGGTTTTTGTTATTAGCTTGTTCCCGTAACTTGCAAATTTTGACTCTGATATGCCGCTATGGGAAGACTTTGAGGCCTAAAAAAGTTTCACAAATGGAAAATGTGGTCACAAGCAACGTCTATAAAACTAACATTATGTTGAGCAAATATAAAATTGTTCACTTCTGACACGTGAACACCCTTAACGTTTAGTTCCGTTGAGGTCAACGAGCTATATAGTAAACATAGAGGGGCGGAAACAGCAATCTCCAAGGCTCTGAGGTGAAGCACAACTGAACGTGGTATTTTGACTCTAGATTAAATGGCGGAATCTTGTTTCCAGTCGAGAGTCGAGAGCGATTATGCTAATTTAAACTTTATTACAGTATAATATATTACAATAATTATTGGCATTTTTTTCTGTGTTTAGCGGGAATATAGTGGAGCTATAAAGTAACGGATTTTATGCGAACATAATGACGGATTTTTACCATAATGTTGGCCACACTGCTGTTCATGTTTTCTAGGGTCAAAACAGCCGTTCAATTGGGCTTCACTTTGGAAGCGTTTCCGCCCCTCTATGTTAACTATATAGCTCGTTGGTTGAGGAATGCTTATGTAAACAATGCTGTGGGACCCATAACCTACCTGAACACAGCGGCAAAGCAAAGTTAGGCGATCCATGGTTACCGTCATTGTGAAGCGGCCTTGAGGGGAGTGCGACGCTGGGGATAATGAACTGCGGGCGCATTTCGACTGAGAGACGCAATGCTCACTTTCTCCCTGCGTTACGCAACTGTTTGGCGCCCACTGCAGCCAACACGCCGCGCCGGTAAAACTAGTCTGTCGCGCCCGCAGCAACGCTCTGCGTAACCGCGATACATCTGTCACTCTGCGACACTTGTGAAATACCGCGATTCCCAACTGGTACACGAATGCAGACCGAACATTATTGCATTCAGTAATGTTTGCCACCCGGAATACTAGCGATGTCTAGACAATACAATTTGCGATACTATAGTACTATGGTGTTAGGCGGTATAAAAACTTATATTAATTTCGATATTTTGTTTCTGGTAGTAATATTTCAGAGATCTATACAAATATTAGCGTGTTTTACACTTTCCATTTGCGCGATTTATAAATGAGTTTATTTACAGTGTCTAATTTATGAAAGTAAGTAATGATCGGTGTGTAACGAAATCGACAATTTGATATTCCGCATGCCACACGACCTTTACCTAGCAGTACCACCCTGCCACGTGCTGCATGAACGCAATTTTTTTTTAATTAGTAGACCAGGTAGATTGACACGGGTAGTCTTAATTTTTTGAATGGGTATAAACTTACAGTCAGTTTGAGCGCTCCATCTAAATGCGCCTCATTGTATCGAGATCACTGGAAGAGAAAACAACAATCCAGCGGTAATCTCACAGCTAAATATGCGACGGGGTGCAGAAAGTGTACAGTTATAGTTTGGTGTAATTTACGAGGTTACTCATGTCATTTCATCCACATCTCAGCTTTTCAATAGAGGCGCATAAACATACGTACAACAATATTTTTTTAGCAGTGGTCAGCGACGTCATTTTTGAATAGCGATTAGCATTCATTTGATGCTGGAGTCGGTTCGCTGAAGCTCTAATGTCAGTAACGGGCGGGAAGCGATGGAGCGACGAGGTAGAAGCAAAGCTGTCAAGAGTTGCAGTTCGATAATATTTTCAGAAAAGCGCGAATTGAAAGTACGAGAGAGAGAGAGAGAGAGAGAGAGAGAGAGAGAGAGAGAGAGAGAGAGCGACAGATATACAAAAATAAATAATACAGAAATATATCATACAGAAAAATGCACCTTGTGCTGCAGTTCTTTAAGGATGATTGATCCCTGTCAGATCGGTTTTACGGCTTTTCTTATAAATCAGGGAATAGACACATTGTTTTACTTTTTTCACGCTGACAATGCATAGTTTATTGTTTCATTCACTTTTTGGAATCCATATGGCATTGTTTCTGTTAATGTTGCGGCCTCTATAGTCGCTCCCGTAAATAAAGCAGGTTTTCCTTTTGAGCTGTTTCCCGTTGCAAAATAATGACTGTTATGGTTCCAGCAATTACAGAAAATCGATTAAGTTTGTATATATGTCTTGTCGTGACAAAAATGTTGATACATCGACTGGAATAGAAGTTATCGAGAAGAAACAGATAAATCCAAGGTGGTAGGGATCAATACCCCTTAAAGGCGTGTCTCAAATTTAAGTAAAGGAAACCTCAACAAATAAAACTTAAATACTACAGCTCCATACACACCTATATCCAGCACATACCTTCATCTCTGGCGCATTTCAGGTGTGAATTTATGTAACAAGCAACCGAAGTTCTGGTGCCTACAATGCTATTATCACTTAGCACAGGTTGTAGTGCTCACCTCACGTGCAGTGTATTGCAGCCACTGATTATTTGTATGATTTTGTCTCTCTTAAACAACGCATTCTAGCGACTTGCAACAAGAGCACCTTTTTTTGTTACTTAGGATGTACTGTTCAGAAAAGCAACATAAAATGTTCACAAAACCCAACGGAACAAAAGTTGTGGTCAATAAGAGGGTGGCCACCCCTGATATTTTCATGAAAGGAAGTGGTTTCTCGATAACACTAATCATTTTGCGCAGAATTGTAATTTATCTCAACGAGGTTTCAGTTATTTTGCAAAAAAAAATTATATTTTTAATCGATTTTCAAGCGTTAACATCTATCTCCCTTTAAAAAAATAGCACTAGGCGAAAATTGCTTTATGTAACTACACCTCATTTTTATAAGGAATCACAATCTCACCATTTGTACCTGTAGTTCAGGTTTGCTCCCTTTTCATCCCTTAGCGGGTGCCTAAGCCACCCGTAAATTTTCATACTTCAAACAGAAATTTAACTCTTCTGCCAGTTGCTACTAATATGTGCGTATATAAAATATCACCAGTTCCCCGCCACCTTGCCTGACCGGGATTCAAACCCAAAATATCCTACCTGTGTTCTAAACAACTACGCCAAGATACGTCTCCAGAATTCGTAGGATATTAAATATGTATATGCAGGACCGTGCCCAATGAGTATACATATTAAGGGCGCCGCCTACCTGCGCGTGTGAGGCTCAAAAGCGACGGAGCAGTAAGGTCGACCATGAAGCGCGCATCAAATGCCGCGTCGACTCAACGAGCCAAGAGCTGATTTAGCGTGCAAGGTTCCCGCCGAACGATTTTTACAATGGGACATTAAGCGGTGACCAAATAATTTTATTGGTGGAAAGTCTGCAACTAAGTTCAGTGCAGGTCGCAATCTGAATTTCACATACATCCGGTTAGTACATTTTGAAGTACAGAAGTCTTAAAATGCTGTTCTTAACCATTTTGAAGGGCTTCGAAACAGTGTTTTAATGAGCGTGGCGTCTTAACAATGAGGTTCCGACCTTGCCTGAAGTTTGATTTCTTTTCGTACGTTGGCGCAATGGGCTCACCTGGAATAGATTCGTTGAATAAACCTGTTTACGAACACACTGCAACGCATTTGAAACGCGGGGTAGGCGGCCGCCTTAATAAGACTGCAAAAAGTAACACCTTTTTAAATTATTTATCCGTGGTATTTTCTGCCTTTAAGAATTTCTGAAACATTTTACATCTTTCCATTCCCTAAATTGTCGAATTTCAAACAGTAATCAAACAGCTTTGTATGTATATACGTAAGCTTCACTCTTACTCGAAAAATCATCTCAATATCTCAAGAGATTCAAGAAATACAGAGGAATAATTGAAACCACGTTTTATTATTTTAATACCCCAGAGGTTTAATTTCCAAATATCCTGAAAATACTTTTTATTGATATGTGCAACATTCATTCTGAAGCGAAAACACCATTCGATATCTCAACGGTTTTACTAGATATCGAGGGTTCATTGAAAAAACATTTTACGGCTTTTCACACCCTTAAAAATCGAAAAATTAGATAATATGCATTTTTGAAATATTCATTCTGAAATATAAATCCCTTCGATTTCTGGGAAAATGTTATATTGAACACATGCGACTATTGATAGAAACTTGGTGAATAAGTGCAGATATAGAGTGATGAGGTCTTGAGAGCCGATGAGGATATAAGAGGTGCACGTAGATCAACGTCGGAATGAAAAGATGGCGGAAACTGAAAATCCTCGAGAAAACCTACCAATCAACAACGTCTGGCACGGTTCCCACGTGGGAAGATTCAGGTCGATCCACCGGGAATCGAACCTGGTTCGCAATGGTGGGAGGCAAGCACCAAAGCCGTCACGTTTGCCTTTTCTCCTGTTTTTCTGTTTATAAAATGTATTTATCACATCAGTTACAGGCATTATTATTTATTGTAACAAACATTTTTAATGTTGCTATGTAGGCCTATACTGTATGAAATGCGGAGCCCACGTATTAGACGATTTTAAACTTTCAGAAAGTCAGCTATTCAAAATTACAACGTAACGGTGTGCGATAGATAAACGCTTAAAAGAAAAACCTGTTTAAATTTTTTTTAAGTTAATATGGAAAAACCAAAAAACAATCCTAGCTGTTATTTGCCAATTTCATGAGCAAACATTTACCCAGAATTATGAATTTGTTAATCATGATCTCTTGCGCCGCCATTAAATGTACGTAATTACGATGTCAAAAGGTTATTTTCAGAAATACAATACTTGAGAAAAATTTTGCTCAGAAACATGACAAAAACTATTGTCTAGAATTGCAGTTTTTTTTTTTTTTTTTTTTTTTTTTTTTTTTTTTTTTTTTTTTTTTTTTTTTTTTTTTTTTTTTTTTTTTTTTTTTTTTTTTTTTTTTTTTTTTTTAACTGGCTTTGAGAAACCCTACAATTTTAAACTGATGCTTTTAGCGCCGAGTTATGTACTATGCATATATTCTTAATATTAGCACGTAATCTCCCATTTCACAGCTGTATGGTTTGGGGCAAGTTTAGCAAATTATTATAGCAAACTTTGGAAACCGAATTATATTAATTCGAAATACAATATTTCCCTGTAACGCGTAATCTCGAAGGAAAAAATGAATTCGAAATGTTTACACCAATACCAGGTAGTGATCTGATCACGCACGTGTTGGGTAATTCGTGGACACGAGACTGCACCGTGAATTAGTCAGCAAAACCAAGCAGAAAATACTATTTTGTTAAAAGTTGTCAGTATATAAAATAGGTCCAAAATACCAGCGAGCGGAAATATAGGGTAGGCTGTTCACACTACCGTGTAATTTTTCTCGTAAGCAAAGTATCTGACAACTGTAGTTTTATCTGAGTAATTTCCACTTAGGCCTACTTATGATCACGGGTACATGTGGTTCAGTCCGTATCCACGTATTAGCCCGCGGCACGGTCGTAGAAGTACAGGTCTGGACGCTCGCCTATCTACCAATTTATTTTGCTTGACCTTGTTGTTTGGCTGTAGTTCGTCAAGTTACCGGGAATGTTGTACTTTTTGGCGCTATAATCCGGGCGGTCGGACTCAAAACTGCGTCCACTTTTTTTTTCCATTGTTAACATTATAAAGTAAATAAAGATTGCTGGAGCAATGCTTGAGAATTGTGAGCGAAGGAAGTATTTCATAAGTTGATAAAAAAATACGTTTTGATAAATTGGTTATCTTAGTGGCAGGAAAGTGGGCGGAGTTTGAGTCCGACCGCCCTGACTGCAGCGCCAATAAAACACAGTATTCTCGGTACTTGGTGAACTACAGCCAAACAACAAGGGGGTCAAGTTTCCAAGCGAGTGTCCAGACCTGTTCTTCTACGGCCGTGGTCCGCGGTCACACTGGATACAGAACTACTTCACTTAAATACGTTCAATTTTATGGAGCGGTTACCCGAGCTACGAACGAGTTCAGATCGCAGTCTCTTCTCGTTCAGATCAAACTGGTTTCATATGTAGTTTCGAACGACATATCTTCGATGCTTTTCTTCTACTGGCTGCTTGGAGTAACGATCTAGTAAATATGGCTGCTTTTTGGTCATACATTTTGCACTCGATAAATGAAATTAAATTTTAAGCGTAAAATAATTATATCCACTTTACACACACAGCATCACTACAGTTAGATGCAATATGATAATTAAAAAGTCACGAATGTTGAGTGTAGATGTGATAATGATGAAATATGGTACATTTCAGGTTCCAAGTTTGAGGTTAGAAAGTTCATTGAATTTATTCAATCGTATAACCTCGCAAACGTGGCTGTCGAATGTATTTGACTAAACAGGTTCGACTTCTTGTGTCATGGTGGCCTTACATTAACCTTTGTTTCTATTTCGCTGGTTTTCTTGTAACTAAGGTGCATACGACTTTTTACCAAAGCGTATTTTCTACGTAGTTTTTGTATCAGGTTCACTTGGCACAGTCCGTATCCGCGAATCACCCGACGTTGCTGGCCATAGTATCTCTGGCCCAGACACCCAATCGAAATTCACGTACTAGAGACCCTATACTCCTCCCACTCTATTATTTCTGATTTGTAAATTTACTTGGAAAACACGGTAGTGTAGTGGTCAGACTACTTGCTACACAGTACACACCACAACGATCCGGGTTTCATCGGGCGGTGTCTCAATCGGCTGACGGCGTCGTTGGGCGACAGACTTTCTAAAAAAGCACTCCCATTTCCGTCGTCATTCTATTGTTGTTCTATACTCATCTCATCTCGCCTCATCCACCTATTATTTAACCACACTAATATTATAATATGATGTTCAGGTGATTAAATATATGTATTATAGGTATTGGGTAGAGGTGGTGAAATTTCGCTAATTCAATTACCTGCATGTTAGAATCAGCTATCCTATGCACACTCAAGTCCCGACTATTTGTCCACTAGCTGCTACTCAGTGGAACAACAGACAATGAACGAACACACAGGGCTTGAGTATGCATAGGATATTTGATTCTAACATACAGGTCACTGAATTCGCGAAATTTCACCATCTCTAGTCTCTAGTTATAGGTCTTTATTAATAAGTCAGTTTTGTGGATTATTAAAAAACTATTATTCGCCTTTTCACACTTTAGCCCAACGTTTGCGTCGTTACATACTGATCTCTCTGTATATATATATCGTGCTATCATATTTGCGCTACTCTCGCCATTGTTGTCGGACCGCAACTCTATGACCGCGCTTCGCCGTCCGTTTCTGACATAGGAACTTTAGCGAACCGACAACAGCATCAAACGCTAATCGACAGTTAGAAGTTATAGTAGTGATGATTACATGACCACTGATAAAAAAATAATTCATGTGCTTCTGTACGCTTAATCAAATGTATGCCTATGTGCTTCCCTTAGAAAAGATAAACAGGGAATAAAAACGGCCTGAATAACCTCCTAAAATCCTAAGCAAACGATAACTTCTAGCTTGCTGCTCCTTGCCGTTTATATACTGTAGCTGTGAAATCACGTCTGGATTATTCTGAAATTTCAATAGCGCGACAAAAGCGACGCGAAGTGCGCGATGCGAATTAAATAACTCGTCAGCCAATCAGCGCCGAGGCTTCTGTGAAGTCAGTGCGTCCGCCTCGACACTGATTGGCTGAAACATTATTTTAATCGCGTTGCGTTGCGTTGTTGTGATTCCAGCTTTATGGTTTCCAATTCTATGACCTCGATACGAGTCGCATTAAGATGCAATTTTCAAACTGACTAAAAGTTGGTACCCATTCAAAAATAAGACGACCACTGTCGTCTGTCTTATCAGCCCTACTAAAAATAATAATTACCCAAAACCTTTTTTTGCAACACGTTAAGTTTATAAATGTGAACATTTCGACAGAGGAATCCATTACTATTAGTTTAGCATGTCAGTGTCTCGGGCGATTTGGTTTAAACTGTGTGGACGTGTCTTGCGCGTTCCAGGCCTAGAAGTGCGGAAGCAATAAGGACGACAAAGCACGCTATAGGCACAAGTCACTGGACCAGCTTGCAGACTTCTCGCCATCTCACCTCTATGAGACGTTCAGTGATAACACTATAATTTTATCACGTAGACTAACGTTAAAAGATGCATGTGTGTTGTACACGTTCATATAGACCTAACTTTTACCATATACTGCACTAAGAATTTTAAGCCTAAACGGGACCGCAAAACATTAAATTTTTGGCCGTGAGAATACAATCCTTTTAGAATTTCCGGAGGACCTGAATGCTATTTCTAAGTAAACATCGGGCCGTGGGGACCTAGTGTTCAGACCACTAGCATCCCATCAAAACGATTAGGGTTCGATCCCCGGCGCGGTCGGGCCCAAATTTTTCGTATATGGGAATGTTGCATGTCGCATGTATTCTCGAGAATCTCCCGTTTCCCCCGCCTTTATTATTCCGGTGCGTCTCCATTGTAAGGCCTCACTGTATGTCATCCTCTGAGGCAAGCAGATGCATGCGGGCGCCCATTCGTAAATTCAGCACTTTAGGATGTGATGCCTTGATCCTCGTATACAAATTTATTTACCTTATACGCAGTACATTTATTTCCTTGAACAAACAAATATGTCATCTGTCTTCGACCTGAGTAAAGATCCTCACTAGATGCTCCGGCCTGTCTACACTCACAGTTGAGGCATTGAGTAAAGGTTGAGGTCTGGCCCGGTTGTCTACCTGCGTGCCAACAGCCTTCGCGGCAATTACCACCGCCGCAACAGCGCGGCCGATGTACGACAATGAGCGTGGAAACGGATGATCGGCGGCGACCCGGGCCAGGAATTCCCCCTGGCCGTCGCTAACCGCACAATGGCGCCACGTGATGCCACAACTCGGTCAGTTAAATACCTGCCGGGAGAATAGCATGGTATGATTTCAGTGCGGGGAAAGAGGCTGCTTTCAAATTCTCGGAACGCCCTCTCTCCCAGAGCAGGAACATCCTAGCTCACTCGTTCGTGGCACGATGCACACAGGAGTCAACGCGGTTCTCACGCCTTATCCGACGCAAGAAATTGTACTATAGGCGGTTAAATGAGCACTTTTGAAACCTAGCTACTTTCTTCCATATAGTTTATACTTTCCTGCAGCTTTTTAATATAAACAAGGCTGTGTAACGTGTAAGCAACAATCAAAATTTATAGCTTGTACTGTAGTGGCCACGGGTCCCTATTTATGTTACTTTAGTAAGTTTTACTTTTTAAATTGTGAAAGGGAGAGCATGTATCGCAAAACTATTCCATACAAACATTTGGAAATTGTACTACGTAACCTCTCTTTTTTTCCTTCAAAATATAAGTTTTTATAATTTTGGGTAGTTACGGACTTTAAGAAATTTTAATTAAGTCAATAATTTAAAAAAATTATATAAACTTATATTTTGGGAAAAAAACATTGGGCTACATAGTACAAACAATTTCCAACATTTCCATGCAACTGTTTTGCCATATTTGCTCCCTTTCATATGATCTTTGAAAGAACTGTGCAATGGGAGTGCATGACTGGATTCAGTTTCTTGGACGTACTCCATTGCTCCCTTTCAGCATTTAAAAAATTAACCTCGCAAAAACAGCATAAATCGGAACACGTGGCCTTTAACGTCTGTGGTTACAATGAATAGATTTTTTTAGTTATTATTACACATAAGTTGTTCTTCAAAAGTGCTCTCTTCAACGCGAGCTACCTATAAGAACACTGTTTGCCGGGATGATAGGCCTTTTCTGTACCTGTGAAATAAATACTGTTATGAAATTTTCATTGCACAGAATTAATGTTAAAATGTTCATAGGCCCTAATTGTATTTTGAAAGTATAGAAAGTGTATTTTCTAGCTCGCTTCGTAATTATAACACATTATCTTTTAAGGTCAAGTCTCAAAACCATCAAATATTAATTTAATTTTTTGTGTTTTGTGTCTAAACTTTTCTGTTTGGGTAAATTTATGTAACTTAAACGTAACTGCTGAATAGGATACATATCGATAGAAATGTATACACCGTTAATATTTGTTTCATATTGATATTACAGATGTAACAGCAGTTATAAAGTTGTTATTACATTCTTAACTGCAATTATATCTGTAACAACAATAACGGTAAACAAATATTCATGAAGTCTAAACAACCCGTATTTTATTCGGCAATTAGGTTGAGGTTCCGTAAATTTACTCAATGGAAATTCAAAATTTCAAGATGGTGAAGATCTGCAGTACGCGTATTTATTGCATGCGCATAGACGGTTGAGAGTACAGCACTGTGACGTTTGGATTAACAACTAATAGCAGTGCGGACCGCGGTAGTGTAGTGGTCAACTCACTCGCCTCCCACAACGGCGATCCGGGTTCTAAGCCCGGCGGGGTCGATCCACATGTTTCGCACTTGTGGAAAACGTGGTGGAAGTTGCCGTTGGCCGGAGGATTTTCTCTGAGTATTCCCGTTTCGCTGACTTACCCATTCCTTCGCTTCTCCATTGTAAGCCCATGCCACGTCAACGCCAAACTGCTGCTACGAGAATGTGTTCAAATCGTTTCCCTTCGCAACTTGCTTGGTCAATGGCGACAGTATCTCAGGTTAAATTATTTTCTATTCGGTAGTACGGGAATGCAGTCCATTGTGCAGGGGTTCCGACTGCAATAATGTTCGTAAAAAAGTTGTCAAGTTGGTGGGACGTCTTGACGTACGATGACCTGAAAAAATGATTCACGTCGTGGTAGACTCGAAGCACCACCAACACGATCCGACTTCCTCATCGCACAATCCGCGGCGGTGATTAACCGTTGTCCTCTTGGATCAGTATAGCTTAATTATAATTTTAGTTTCCTTTTTATTTTTGCGCTGTACATTTTGGTTTTGATATGACGCATAATATTATATCGTTGATCGATTAAATATTATATTAATGGAATTGTCTTGTAGGATCGCCGCTGTAGAGTTTTTTAAATTACTCTTTCGTCAATGACAAGCCAAATTAATGAAAGGATTTTATTAATGTTATGTCGACCAAGTCATATCTTAGGCCCTTGTAGAAGTAAAAAACTATCAATCCAATATAGCGACGGATGTTACACCTTAACAATGGCGATTAAAAATAATCACTAAGTAATTAAAAGTTGAAACGGCCTCGAATTTAATGTCTGCGCTTAAATTGCCTGTGGTCGGTTAAATTGGAGAATTCATCCCATCATGATCTCATTAAATTTATTCGTACGAAAATGTTAAGATTTAGACTTACATGTATTCTTGAAATTCAAAGGTTTATATGTATCATGGCTTATTTTTGCGTTTAAATCTGTAACAGCGGTTTTGTGGTTAAGTGAACCATTTTTTGTGAGCACACAGTGACCAGTTCACCAGTGTTAACCATGTTTCGCGAACGAAATCAGATCCCGTTAATAGGATTGATAACCGGGTGTTCCATTCTCGCTCGTACTTGATGGTCTTTTTGATTTGAAACTTGCCATGAATTACATGCTTGCCAATTAAAAAATCAAGATGAATAAATATTCAGTTGGAAAATTAAAATGATCGGTTATTTCGGGGCAACAGTTCGGAACTACTGTTGAAAGGTTCGGACATTTAAACCCACGTTATTATCTCGTCACAGCATTGTGAAGTATGATTATAAAATAAAAACAAAACTTTCAAATGTACGTTAAGTTATACGAAACTGAGCGTACAAAAAAATCGCACGTTAGTCTACGCATTGTGTCAGCATGTCCAGACATTCAATTTTCATTTTAACGCCATTACCGCACAGTTTTGAACTTCCCTCCGACCATGTCCACTTTGTTTACAGAAAACATTCCAATATGTGTACATTTCGTTGTGAATGCTGGTGACCAGCATGTTACCAATTAAATTCAACCGCCAAATTACCAAATTAGCACTAAGATTTAATGAAGTTTGTGACAACTTGATTTCCTTACGTGCTTATGCTAACGGACATGAGTGACAATAACAACAGAAACCCTTTTAAATTTCAAAACAACGTAAGTATCACGTCCAATGCTCCGATAGGTTCGGACACTGAATTACGCACTGTAATGAAACAAAAAAAAAAAATAAATCACTAAACTCAAATAAATCAAAGACTGTATTAATCTGTCCATTTTAAGGGCGCCTTCTTCCCACGAAACTGTCTAGAGCTGAATTATTTCAGCTGATAGACATGTCTACCTTTTACTGTCTCGTATGTTTACAAACAGATTTTAAGATATTTTTTTTTTATGTTTGGTAAAGTTTTATGTTGCGTTCATTCCTAAAGGAGAAAATTATTCAAACGGGTAATTTTATCACAATTTTTAGCAGGAAAATTTTGCTGCATGGAATATTAAGTATGATATGATCATGATTATAAATTTTGCAGTACATAACAAGCAATTTTTTGACAAAACTGTGACGTGCATGATTATAGCACTAGACACAAGGAAGGAATCCTCATACCTAATTACAGACTGTGTTTATTATGCTGTCAAGTCATTTAAGAAAATAAAGTAGTACAAACATTAAGCTATTTAAAATTCAGGCAAATGTTTATATTTTAAATAATTATTGTTATACAATTGAGGAATATTTTATGAAAGCTGAGGAAATTTTGTGAACTTTTATGTGTGTGTGATGCACCTTATAATGGGTGTGATGCACCTTATTATGTTTGTTTTATTTTTATCTTAATTTTTGTATTGTTTTGTATGTGCGTACTATTTTAACTGGTTTAATGTCCAAGATGAACCACGTTCGATTTGGGTGCCATAAAGTTACACAAATTAATTAATTAATTAATCATGTGATTATTTTTCTGTTTGCGCCATAAAATGGTGTAGTCACCGCGGAAAATCACCTGCGAGTCAACAATGCGAAGACCGTAGCCTAGGGCTCGACCTGAGGGGCCGACCCGGATTTTCACACGTGGGAATCGTGCCGGAATTTGTAGGGGATCACCCTCTCCTGCCCCCTTCTTGTTTCCCTTCATCCCGGCATTGCTCCATAACTTCGTTATCACCCCTCACCAGCAGTGGAAACCTATCGCTTCACTATTCACTGTTCAGTTCCTAGCGCACAGAAGGCGATGCGCAACAGGAGCGGAACCAGGTCTAGGTTTGGGGGGGGGGGGGGAGAATTCCTTAAAAAGTACACACACCATAAGTCAAAAAAAGGGGTCCAGGGGCTGTCCCCCGAAAAGATAATAGTTTTTAAGTTGCAAAATAGTGCTATTTAAAGCACTTCCTAAATAAAAAATTGAATACACCACTTAAATTTTTTAAAAATATTTTAAGGATAAACTATACATAAAAGGTCAAGGGGGCCCGGGCCGCTTGCCCCCCCCCCCCCCCAAATGGGTCCGCTTCTAATGCGCTTACTTGGACCTGGACATTAATTCTTACGAAAAGCTGATTGGCCGAGATCACGTGCACTTCCTTCACATTTCACTTGATACTGGCAAGCTTTTCATTACATGAAAGTGTATGTTAAGTATAAAGTGACGCTATCATGGTATGTCCCGTTCAAAAGTGTTTGTGCAAGTGTATCGCGGTACAGTGAAACGTGAAGTCGTCGTAATCCCGGCCTGACAGCTGGAGCTGCAGTAAAAGAACTGAAGACAATGAAAACATCGGTATGCAGCAGGGAGAGCTGACGATCTTGCAGCACGCGCAAGTTAATGAATGAGTTGTGAGCCGGCGTGCACCCCACCCTTCTCCACGACGCCATCCGGAGCGAACTAATTTACGGCCCCGCTGGGTGGCGAGCAAACAGGAAATTCAGGCCGGCCCCCTGCCACGCCATTCCAGCAGGCGTAAACACGAGGAGCCCCTCCTACGCCGTCAGCATTCTAACATTACATGCCTGACTCTAGACCGTAGGCTCTTTAGCCCGTTAGCTCAGAGCATTCTATTTGCTCGTAAATAAATACAGAATGTCCGTTAAGTCATGGTGCATGGTCATCCGTTTATATGTGTATAGGGCAAAGAATAGAATCCACATCGAATTGCACTGAATACGTATAAAACTTGTTGGGTTTTACTTAATTTGGGAGAAGATTTCACATTTATATCTTGTTTCGTTTATTTCCTGTGGCCGGCCGAAAGTGCACCATGACTTACATAGGCCTATACATGGACTTGAAAATTTTTGCACGGAAATTTCAAAATGTTTGTATGGCCGTCTGCCCAGGCCGCAGGCACGGATCCAAGAGGAGGGGGGGGGGGGGAGGTGGCATGCCGCCATGACAGTGCAAAAATCATAATCATCAAAAATATCATAATTTCTTACACTTGTAATTCAATATTTAGTTTAAAAAACTCAGCACCACTTGGCACCTTAAAATCCAAAATCCACGACCCCCCACTTTGACTTCGGGTATAATGTATAGGCCGTTCGGGATAAAGTGAGCTCTAAAAATTTGGAAAATATCCCTAGCCGTTACTGCATATAATTCAACAGTAACGGAAGGAGTTGACAAAATACCAATACCAATTACATTAATACAAAATATCACGCCGCACATTATTGGTACATTATAGATATTTTTAATTTTTCATTAATTCATGCTGTTTCCTGCGGTCTGGAAATATGCGGTCGGCAGTCCGCTTCCTAAAAAATTACACCCATAGAATTTTAATGACTTTAGACCGGTCAGTATTTTACCAACCCTATCTAAGGCATTAGAGTACATTGCCCATGAACACATTTATGTACATATAAACAAATTTAATATGTTAACAGAATTTCAGTTGAGTTTTCGGAAACAACATAGTACGACTACAGCACTTTTAAATGTTACCGATTAAATTCGACTTGCTATGGACCAACGTCAGTCAACACTGCTTTCATTGTTAGACTTTACTAAGGTATTTAATACTGTAAATCATGAAATACTTTTGGTAAATTACTTAAACACTTTAATTTTTCTCAGAATTCCCAACTTTGGATCAAATCCTACTTATACTACTGATATCAGTGGTGCTCAGTGCTAGGACCACTATTATTTTTCCCTGTATATTAATGATCTTGGCTTATCACTTTCTTATTGTAAATATCACATCCATGCAGATGACCTGCAAATATCCTATACATCGTCAAAAGTATGCAATATAAGTAGGGCAGTTGAGCAACTGAATCACGATCTAAAAACGATACAGGAATGGTGTACTGCAAATTGTTTGACAATAAATCCTAATAAATCACAGGCTATTATCAACATTTGTAAGAAAGTTAAACGTTGTCTACATTCATTGCAAAAATTCATACGCTTTCTATCTGAGCATATAAAAAAGGTACTTATTGAAATCTGATATTCCCGCACTTCAACTATTGTGACTTATTGCTAATTGACATTGTAATATGTCGAAAACCACGGCATATTACTGTTTAAGGCACGAAACATTTGAACAGTTAAGTAATGGGATATTATATTTTAATTGATTTAATTAATATTGTTCTACATGTCCTATAAGTGTTAACCAGGTTCAAATAGGGTTTTAAATTGTGATTTTAAAGTTTAATGGTTATTTTATGTTATGTATGTTTAGGACCAAATGAAGAATTATTTATGTTGTATTCAGAATTAGCAACCACCAAGGCGATTTATATCGATTTAATCATGTGTATTCTCTTAGTATCGTTCCGGGACTTGTGTGCTCGGGTGTAACAAGGGAAGAGGAGTTCGAATAGTGATGGCGGTGGAAGAAGACTGAAAAATCCTACCCATAGAGGTAATATATAGTAGAGGGAGCATGACGTCACAAATGCGTGTCCAACACGGTCTCGAGAGTTTGGTGTCGTTTATTTATGTTTTCTCGGCGTTAAAATGCAGTCGTGTTGTTTGTAACACACGGCGTACCTTCCAAAATATATATTCAGTCATGTGGTGTCACCAAGATCTCTGTTCAAAACCTTATGGTAAGTATGTAGCTAATATTTACTTTTTACTAAAAACAGCTGGGTTAAGGAAAACAGTAACGTGGCAGACATTGTTTATATTTGTCGTTCTGAAATTTCTACGTAATTATACTATGCGATAATATGGTAGTATGCTCTCCTTAGTTCGTATGTTCATATGGTACAAAATAACCCAACATGGTTGTGATTACTAAGCAATTATTATCTTTTCTCTCAATGTTATTTCAAATCTCCCGCGCATATTTCACTAAAGTCACGTGACACATGTTGTACACACAATTTCGTACGCAGCTGAATAGAGGATACTCCCTCTACCCTATAGTTACTCTAAGATCCTACCGTACTGCAGGACTGGCAGCGGAATTCCCGTGATGTTCCGGATGGACCGCGCCCGACGACGTGGAATTAAGATTCCGTCGGCCAAAAGCACGTTGTCGATGAACTTCCGACGTCAATTTTGGTAAAGTACTGTATATATTTTGTATCTCCAAGAAACTTCGAGTAGAACGTGTCGAACTAGAACCACAAATT
>PNEQ01130998.1:0-25184 GCA_003012365.1 Medauroidea extradentata
GCATTGATGTGTCGAAAACTCTCCTCAAAACTTCCTCATCTGTGTGGTTGAGATCGGTAGACGCTGCTGTGTTGTGAGCGGGCTCATCGCCCAACTGAGGTGGCTGGGCGTCCGATGTCAGAACGTTGGCAACGTCGCTGTCCGCTAGCCGTAAGTCGTCACGGTGAACGGCGACTCGTCGGCGTTGGCTTAAGCGCACAAAATATGGTGTCTGTCCAAGTCTTTTCAATACAGGGTGCGGCCCGACCCACATTTCCGCAAGTCCGGCGCAGAAGTTCTTCTTGCTTGCCGACTGTTGATGAGCACGCACATAAACCTTCTGTCCTGGTTGTATTGGTTTAGGTGCGCGAGAAGTCGTTGGTACCCACTTCTGGATGTATCGCATTTGGTGCTTGCGCACTTCGCGCCTCTCTGCTGTGCGACGCTCCCGTCGCTCACCACTGTCCTCGGGTCCGCTTCGGTTATTAGCCTGGGGGCACTGAAACTCACCTGGCACTGGCAGGTTGTAACCAAGCAGAACTTCAGCGGGTGACTTTCCAGTGGCGGCGTTGACCTGACGTCTTAGCGTGAAGAGGGCTCGGGCAGTCGTTCAGCCCAACTCCGGTGGTCCTCCCCAACTCTGAGGTGCAACTGAGTCTTGATGTCTTGGTTACGCCTCTCGGTGGGATTGGCACGGGCATGATACACTGCTGTCTTGATAGGCGATACTCCCCATGTCGTGCGCGCATAACGCCACTTTCAGCCAGTGAACTGTGTTCCATTATCCGCCAGTGGATACTTTGGATAACCCCAACGCGGAAAGTACTCAGTGTTCAGTGTCTTGATTATGATGTTCGCACGGGCACTAGAGATTGCGTACGCTTCTGTCCAACATGATAGCAGGTCGGTTACAACCAAAACAAATCTCTTGCCGTTGGGTGTTCGCGGGTATGGACCCATTAGATCCAATGTGACTGTCTCGAATGGTTCCGTGGGAACTCGTGGTTGTTGTTGTTCTGTGCCGTCGGTACGACGGGACTTAAAGCAGTTGCACCTCACACACTTGCGTACGTATTCCTGCACATCACGTGCAATGCCTGGCCAGTAGAAAGTGTCACGGATATTTTTGAGAGTCTGTTACACACCTGGGTGGCCGGCGATGGTTCCGTCGTGAGTATAACATAGCACATCAATGCGTACACTACTTGGCACAAACAAGGTCCACCGGTCCTGATCTTTAGGCGAACAACACTCGAAACGGCCGTTATTCACTCTCCAGCGCTCTTGGACCCTGGCGTCGCAGCGTTCACGGTACTTTTGCGATATTGGACATTGAGCTTGTGCATGTACAACATGATCGTACAGGGCATGCAAGGGAGGTTCGTTGTCGACACTAACCTGGTTTAGGTGGATGCTCCTCATGTCTGCGGGTGAATTTGGTGGTAATATGTCCTCCCACTCTGCTTCGTCAATAACGATTTCGTCTGCGCACGGCGATCTCGACAGCGCATCAGGTAGCTGGTTGTCCTTGCCAGGAACATGCTCGATGTGGAAATCATATGCCTGCAGCAGAAGGGACCACTGGGCAAGCTTGCTACAGGCCTCTCGCATGGTATGCAGCCACGTAAGGCATCGGTTGTCTGTCCTCAGCGTGAAACGATGGTACTCCAGGTATGAACGGTACCTCTTCACGGCCCAAACGACTGCGAGACATTCTCTCTCATTGACGTCGTATCGCCGTTCTGTCGGACCAAACTTTGCACTGGCATAGTCAATGATGTGCCGCGTGTTGTCATCGTCGAGCTGGTACAACACCACACCTAGGCCTTCCTGAATTGCGTCAGTTTGCAAAATGAGGTTCTTTGTGGGGTCATACCTTGCTAGGGTAGGGCACTTCATGAATCTGCGTTTGATTTCTTGGAACGCCTCCTCTGCTTCGGATGACCAATGGTATTGTCTCTGTGCCGACAACAATGCCGTCAAGGGTGCAGTCACAATCGCGAACTCTTCTACATACTCTCTGAGCCAGTTGATTAGCCCGAAAAATTTCCTCAGCTGTTTTCTCGTACGGGGCTGTGGATATTCCTGGATGATACGCAGATGTTCAGGGTTGGGGCGGTTACCCTCAGCGTCGACGATGTGACCCAGAAACTCCACCGATGACATCCCTAGGTGACACTTGGGAACGGTTGCCGTTAGTCTGTTGACAGCCAATTACTCTAAGACTAGAGACAGATGATGCAGGTGGTCCTCCCACGTGTCTGACCACACTATCACGTCATCAAGGTAGGCAAGTGTGAACTCACCACTGAGGCCGTCCAGTACGCGCACCATCATGTTCTGAAAGGTGGATGGAGCACACTTTAATCCAAATGGCATGGCGCAAAACTGGTATCGGCTGCCATCAGGTGTCGTGAACGCTGTTTTGTGACGATCGGTGGGTTTGACGGGTATCTGCCAATATCCGCCCCTCAGGTTGAGCGTTGACATGATCTTTGCGGTGCCCAGGGTTGCTAGGGCATCTCTGATGTTTATGTAGGGTGGTGCTGCAGATTCAGTAACATGATTGAGAGCTCGGAAATCCACACAGAAATGCCACGTCCCGTCTTTCTTCGGCGCTAGCGTTATTGCAGCGTTGTAGCGGCTCTCTGATGGTTCAATGACGCCGTTGTGTAGCATCTCTTTCACCTGCTCTTTGATGATCTTTGCTTGATGAGGAAGGTAACTGCGGGGTGGTTCATAAATTATTTTGTCTTGTACAAACTTAAGGGCATGTTCGGCGACTGTGGTACGTCGTAGCATGTCATTAACTTCTAACACATCCCGTCGCTCGTCCAGCATGCGCTGGAAGGCCTCGACGAATTCTGGCGGCACCTCGTTGTCGAACTCTGCCAATGGTATGGATGGTATGGCGTCGCTCAGACATGGGTGTAGTTCATACGCAGTTCGACGCTCCGTGAGACCAAAGTGAATTCGTTGTGCCGCTGGCTCCACTATGGTGTTCTGCTCGGTGAGCCATGGAATTCCTAGAATCACTGGTTCACGAAGGTCACTTGACACAATCGCTGACGTCACAGTTTCTAAGTCCCGAATTCCGACAGTGATGTCGGCTAAACCAGCAGGTTGGCACTCCTGATTTACTGTAGCTAATTGAATTATCTGCTCACATGGGTGAATTACACTATTTTTCAGAAAATGTGGACGGCAAAAATTATGACTGGCTGCTGTATCAATTAAAGCTAAACATGGCACATTGTTTACATGAACAGATAATATACTGTGCTTTCCTTAGACAAGTCTTTTAGCTTCGGCCATCCCTCCTTACAATATAACTTTAATTTCTGGCACACTGAGTCAGTGTGTTGAAATTTTTTTATGAGTTAAATGACATTGTGAGCAACTGACAAATTGAACACCATCATATTTACTTGTACTGAAGCCTCTGCAGACACCTCTTCTTCTGAAACTACAAAATCTTTGATGCCTAGGTGTAAATTCATCAGTATTTTTAGTTTATAATATTTTGACTAAGTGTATATGTTCTGTCTCTAGGACCACTGGTACCCCTAAAATATACTCTCAATACTATTCACAGGCCCAAGTGAGAGCCAATGCCTTTTTTTCTATCTCAGTGTATCTACACTCGGTTTTTATTAGACTCGTGAACCCCAGTTGACCATTTATAAAAATTTTTTTTTTTCGTTACTTGTAACAAGGCTCAACCCAACCCATATGACAAACTGCCTATGCTAACAATCAATTGCTTTTTCATGTTATAATGAGCAAGACAAAATTCCTGAAGCATGAGTTCTGTAACTATTCCAATAGCTAACTGCTGATGGGATCCCCACAAATGAACTTGATTTTCATCTAATAATGCATCTAAAAGTTTGAGAATTTCACTTTTTTCTGGTATCAAGTTCCCAAATATTTCACTATACCTACAAACCTTAGTAATTTTGTCTTTTTCTGAGATTCAGTAAACTTGGAAAGTTCTTCTACTCTTTTATCTTCTATTGAAGTACCTTCCCCAGAAATGTTGTGGCCAAGGAATGTGGCTCTGTCTGCACCAAAAACACTTTTATCCATACTGATAGTAATGCCAGTGTTGCTGGTTAGGACTTCTTGCTTTGTTGCATCATGTTGATTCACAGTTTCTACAAAGATCAGGACAACATACACATACTGAAGTATTATGGATACTCCCTCCAGGACTTGAGTGATCTTCAAGTTGAAGTATTCTGTGGACGCATTTAACCGAAAGGGCAAAAATTCTTGTACATGAATCTTCCAAAAGTAGAAATAATTATGGTCAGAGATTGATTCTTCTCATTCAGTGGGACCTGGTAAAACCCTAAATTGACATCTACTTTGGAAAACACTTTAGCACTTTGAGCTGCAACAGTGTACACTGTACTTTTCGAATGGGAGAAACTGCTCTTTCGACTTATCGGTTCAGTTATGTAAAATCACAACATATTCTGACACCACACCCAATTTTGCAACTATCATCATCAGTATGCGAAACTTTGTACGGCCTTCTTCTGGTATAATAACATATTTTTTCTTCATTCTGTTAAGTTCTTTCTTCACTTTTCCTAACAATGGAGAGGCACCAACCGTGGTGTGTTCATGGCATATGGTTTGGCATTCTTGCAAGGTCAAATATTGATCCCCTCTGGCATTGTACTTAGACCACTACAGAAAGATCTGTGCGAACTCACTGTCAACTTTTACATTGAATTACAATGAAGTACACTTGTGTTTGCTTAATTCGGGTGGTGGATATGCTAGGATAGATTCAGGAAATTTGGAAATGTGCCAGACTCTGCCAGTACCTGTTTTGGTGCAGGTCGATGACCAGATGGCCTCTGAACCTGGCCCACCTGCCCTTCAATAGTCGATCTGGACTGTTGAACAGGTGCTGCGTGTTGTCCCAGCATGCAGACAGTTGGTTGTTACATATAGTGAACCCTCGATAACGCGGACCTCGATGTCCTGGACTTCGGACAACTCGGACAAAATTTAAAAAAAAAAAAAAATTATAATTTTTAATCAATTATTTCTTGTTTAAAAGACATAAAAAATCGTTTCTGCTGGATTTAAATTCATCACATTATATTTTAGAACAGTATTAAACTTTATAACGTAGTCGTCCATCGCTACTTAACCTTTAATAATCCCACAGTAAATATCTGGCAAGTTCCGTGTGATAAAATGTTGCTAGCGAGGCGCGCGACGTGTGAGTAAAGATGCAATGCAGCAGGCCGACCTCTCACTTCTTTATCTTTCCTCCCTCTTCCAGGCACGACATGTGTCGTAAACAAGCATTTCAGTGTGGTGCTTGTGAAATGACGGTAACTACGAGTTACAATGAAACATAAATGGAAAATTATTTTGTTCTGATATGTGCAATGAATTCAGGATGAATTCAGGGCTGCAAAACAAATTGTTCCGGATATTAAAGAAAAATTAAAAATCAATGCTTCAGATTGTGATGTAGAAAACTTGGTGAGAGGGTTTTATGCCCCTTTAACCACGATTTTTTCAAGAGCCGATGTGGGTGGTGAAAGAACAACACAACATCCATGCCCAAGCCGGACACGATGAGTCACGCTCGCTGGTTGATGACGCTCTGTTGAAAACAAACAGTGTCTGCAGAGTTATAACGTTTTAAGCGTGAATCGGATTTGTTTACAAACTACTTCACGGGAAATAATAGCGTACATGTAATGGACCGTAAAATGTAAACATCTTATGCTGGATGATTTTAAACGATTTTCATTGAGTGACACATATGAATGGATTAACAAGATTTTGTAGTCTTAATTTTTCCATGTTTTCTATACACCGACAAAATCATTTTATTTATTTTAGAAGAAATGGTCATGTTATGAACGAGTAAATATAGAAAAAAATTTATGTTTGTTATATTCCACACCAAAAAAATTTAGAAGGTAATTTTATGAAAACCCCTTACAATGGCCGCACCCCATTTTTTGGGCCTAAAATTTGGTCAAAGATATGCGGCGATTACGTGAGTAAATACGGTAATTCTGTAGAACATGATTAAATTTTTATTGCTTTATAATATGACAAAATGTGTGAGAATAAAGCTGTAAATTATGTGTTCTATGATGCAATTTACATACATAAAATTAAATTTTAATATTAGTAGTGTTAAAATGTGTTCACATCTGTACAGTGACCCAGACGGATTGTTAATTACAGTACCATTTTCATTCATGTATGCAAGGAAAATTATTTTTGTACCTTTGTAACTTTATAGGAGGGTCGAGTAACTGTCAGGCTAGCAGCTGGCTGCTGCCCCTATGCTCAACACTGTGATACGCGGACGTAAGGTATTAATTAATGTAAACATCTTGTGTGAGATGCATGTGGTCACTTGCGGTGTTTGTATTGCATGAGACTGTACCGGTTGACCTTGACTACTTCCGCTCACAACCTCCCAAGCTTATCTACAACGATCATTTTTTATCTCTCTCACACGTGCACGCACATTGGCTGACCCCAGCCAGAGGAAAACTTTTATGTGATAGAAGGGTGCCTTGGTACCAGCATCTAGCACAGAGATAAAAAAAGGATCAGCCGGAAGTAGCAGCATAAAAAAATAAATAAAGATCTGACTGCCCACATTGTTTGAAATTTTTTATAGTCCTCCACGTTAGCGTTAATTTTCCCACTGCATGGCGGTCCTCACGTAACTTGATACGATAGCTACGTACAAATCAGTATTTATTGCAGCCTCTTTTGCTTGTAGAAATGATAGCGTACTAATTTCTTCGTGTTTCTTGTGATTAAGGACTGATTACCCCACCTCCCCGGACACCCCTCGATAACACGGACAAATCGTAACTCGGACAGCTTCTTCCCCCTTTTAGTTCGAGTTATCGAGGGTTCACTGTACTGTGGAACACTCTTAATGATTCTGAGATGTGATCCTATTGTTTCTTAATAACAACTTGCGAAATACGTTGAAGTGATTGTCCAGTTTATTCATGGAAGTACCCTCGAGCGGATCAACTTGTACCATGTCTAGATTTTGCCTGGTACAACAGCATAAGCTGCTAAAAATGGCGCAAGGCCAACAATGAACTTAGCGAGTGAAAATGTTGCAATGGGGTGCCTAAATGACAAACCCTGAGGCCAAAAACACAAGAAAAGATTCCAGAAAACTTTAGAACTATTGCACTCTACATGGTTAGGTTGGGAAAGATTAAGTGGCCTCAGGGAAACGAGACCGCCTTTCATGTGCCACTTACTTCTTCGGTGACTAAGCGAAGATTACTGAACATGTCGATTAGCGAGGGACCTGGCAGTGCGCATTCCCGCCAAACTTGGTGGAATTCTCTTATGCTAAATTAAAACAAATATTACACACTGAAAAATTTAGAAAATTAGCATAAATACAATACAATGATACCTACGCCCATATGTGCAAGTACAAAGTATTTATTGGGCGCTTTCAGAAATATGTCGTGAAATGAAAGTAACAATTAAAACTTCTGTAAAAGACAGCAGAATAAATTATGTAATATTTTAAATGAAAACACTCAAGCAAAATCACAAGCAAATTACAAAATAAAGAAAATACGAAATGGACAATTAAAACACTCTCTTTGCATGCTTTCCACAGCGTACTACTGCCCTAGTAATTTACGTTGCACATTCATGGAAAATATATTTAATGATATCTGTAATAAAAGTAACGTACAGTAAGTCCTCGGTTTACGTCGGGGTTACGTTTCTGAAAACCATGACGTAAATAGAAACGACGCAAAGTGAGTCAAGTCTACCGTCCACAGCTTACAATCGGCCGGAAGCGCGCGCACACCCAGACGTGCTGACATGCGATACTATCACTTTTTTTCGTTGCAAACGCTAGCTGCATTTGCCGCCAGTAAGACAGTTACACTATCCTTTGCAGCTTTTAAACCAGGTGCAGTTTTTTCTTCTTTAGCGATATAGGTTCTTGCCGGCATTTTTTCCCCCAGAAAAGTCCAGGGTTTCATCTGCATTCCAAATTTGCTTGGGCGTGTAGCCACCTTCTTTAATAGTCTTCTTAAGTTTCGGAATAAATTCCTTTGCTACACTGGTGTCGGAATTTGCTGCCTCGCCTGTCGTTTTTATGTTGTGGAAACTATACCAGGGCTTCGCCGAAACCATCCCAGATGTCAGTAAACACTTCATCCTTTAAGGTTGAAGTTCCTTAAACTTTTTTTACTACCTCACTTTGTTTCGAATCAGCGTTAAATTTACAGGACAATTGTGCTGTTTCTGTGTTTCCATCCACACGGCAAGCATCTGCCCCATTGCATTATGACGTGAATAACTAGTCCTTGTAGCACTGACAGTGAACGACATTAATTAGATAGGAACTAACTCACAGTTAACTAGAACTGAGATATTCAAGGTCAAAGTTTTGTGTGTGTATCTAAGCCTTGTATTAATCATTTTTTCCGGGCTCTTATTTTTCGTCAAATGTTGTGATTTAGTACTTATTCTCTTTCTAAGACGTACTTCGGAACTTCCTCTTCTACGTGCTATGATTATCTTCAAATTGATTAATTTGTTGGTTGGTTCCTTTCTGCTTAATGCCGTCCAATTTTGTTCATGTTTGCTCGAATTGTACGAACTGTGGTAGGCGGTTATGCTAACACTTTACTAATATCAACTACCCTCACGCCTGAATCAAAAAGTCGCCAAACTTCCATTTTTGTGCCTAACGAGACAGGTGTTCTGTCTTATTTTTTGAAATAAACTTTGAAGATAAACTTGACGGTTTCGAAGCCATTTTGTAAAGTAATTAGCATTAATTGCAGTGAGCTGATAATGTACTGAAGCACATTTAAAGCACAGTAATGTAAACTGAAACAGTGACATGTTTATAAGGCAGAGATTATGAGGACTTCACGGTCACGTATCTCTGACAACTCTATCATGTTCATGTGTATGTAATATGTAATCAGTTAATGTGCCGTAATATGATCCTTCACGTAAGGTGCATGCAGGCAACAAAAAACATTGTGAGAGAGCCTTGAAATTAATAGTCAAAAATAACACGATACAATAGAAGACATCAACTCCTCCGAAATGTGATTGGCCCAGGTGATCGCTTGGTATAACTTCATGTATCAATTTATCTTAAAAGCTTGACATAGACAAGTTTTTCGTTATGTGAAAGTGAACGTAAGTATAAAGTGGCGCAATCGTGATAGGACCCGTTCAAATGCGCTTGTCAAAGTTTTTCCTGCTTACGTGCAAGTTAAAGCAAAGTGAACGTGAAGGCATCATAATCCCTGCTTAACTCTGCTCAACGCAATGTCATCACAGCGGCTGAAGCAGGGCCAAGGGCTAGTTGAAGGGGGGAACGGAAATCTGCTGCATTGTCTCGAGAAGGAGATAAGGCTTTGTCACGCTAGCAACGTGTGTGGGAGAGTAGTATTGCATCACAGCGTGAAGGGCAGGAAGCATTTGTCGCAGCGTATGATAATATAGGGCGACACGTGTGTAGCCTACATTACATAGCACAAAAAACACTAAATTGCCGTACATATGACCATTTATGTACAGTGTATTAATAAAAATAAAAAGCATGGGAATCGTAAACGACGTTATTCTGAATCGGCGACTACTTAAATTGAAACATAGGTACTCAAACTTGAGCGACGTTAATCCGAAACGACGTAAATTGGTGCGACGTAAATCGGGGACTCACTGTAGAATGTTTAGTGTAAAATCACTGTGTATGGGTTCAACATTTGTTTAGCACAAATCACCTGGGATTCAAAACGGATGCCGTCACTTGTCGTACGTACGATTGCCGTGGCGTGTAGCGCCCCAACAGTTCAAACATTTTCACACAGTCTCTAGCAGTTCCAGTTATTTTTGCTAATACTACTAATTCTTTAGGGGGCCATGCTTAGAAAAGGGTAGTCTAAAACTGCTTGATTGAGGCTGGTAGTAAAAAATCACAGCTTACTGGAACAGGAGTGTACCTGCTGCATAGCGAAGACCAGCGTTTAGGTTGTTTCAGTCAGTGGAGTGGGCAGTCTCGTGCCCGGGACCCGGCCACAGTAGCCCAGACGTTGGAGGCGGCAGAACAGGCGTCCGCGGCACACATCACTGACTTCTATAGCAAAATCCTAAACTCTTGGTTTCTGTCACGTAGGCCACCTGTATGGGCCACTGAATTTGTTAAGAATGTTTATCAAGCTACAAGTTAGTATAACTTGCAATCTCACTATTGAAGCATGTCAGGCCCGGTGTCTTATCAGGAAATTCATACATCTTCCTTACTCCACAATCTCATTTTCCACTGCAAAGTGATTATGTCTCAGTGTCACTCCATCAGACATAACTTGCCCTATTGCAAAGTCTATTGTGAAATCCTCTGTCCCTTCCTCTGTTTATGTTACAAACATTCTTTCTCTTTCTTCACACTTGTGTAAAATTGCTTAAGAACTACATGAAAAACATGTTACATTTATGGCACTACAGTTTCTCCCATCATTAACATGCGTTTATTTGGTCTCTAGTTAGGTACTGACATTTGTTCTGTGAAGACCACTCTCCAAAATGCATATATTTTTATTTTGACAAGCCTCTTTCTGGTCGGGTATGGGAACTTACCGCACTTTGTTCGTGAGGGAGTCTTTACTATCCTTCAGGGACATATGTGTATGTTGGGTTAGCATAAGAAATTTTCTCTGAAGGGGCAAGGAGATTGCAGGTGTCCTGAGAGGAGTGGTTTCCAGCTGAGGATTCACGATACAATCATAGAGCTCTGTTCGCAAAATTCTCACTTTAACTACAGAGGGGTTTAGGTGTAAAAACCACTCACCTAAAATAGTTCCAGCAGAAGGCAGCGCTTCTGCTCTGAGAGGGGCTTAGGCTTCTGTGATGCCTCTCTCTTTATTTGCTGGACTCTGGGGTGCGGTGCAGGCGCACGTTTCTTTGGCGTCTTAATTGGACTAATCAGCAGGCGGCTCATACGCAGTGTCTCCCTGAAGGATGCGGCTAAAATTATCCTGTTGCAGCAGAGGTTTATTCTCTGTACCCTTATATTGCCTACAAAGTTGGACAAGAGTAAAGGTTTTACCAGATGCTGGTTGTGGTGGCAAAATAATTCCTGCTGGTATGGAGTTTGTACTAACTATGGCCGTTAATCGGCATTCAGCAGCGGCTCTGGCTTTAAGACCTTCAATGGATGCTCATTCCTCCTGTGAGATATCTAACACTAGGATATTGTTGTCGGACATGAGTCACTTTACACACAAATAATGAAACAAGTAAGTTAATTTAAACAGCGTTATTATTTCGTAAAAATACAAGTTCACTATACACTGTATTTACAGTCACTGCAAAATACACATTTGTTTGTATAATCACTACATTTGCATTACACTGACTGCGTGGTTTTAATATGGAGCCTCTGAAATTACCACAGTTACATCCACTTACGGTGGAACTAGTGACACGGCACGTGGCATCAAACTCTCGCGATAGGGCACATTCCTTATACTGTTCGCATGGCTAGGATTGGGCGTCTCCTCAAGCAACTTATTCTAGAAATGGTACAGGGGGAAACAGGCTTCAGCTTCCTTGCCATGCAGCAATCCACAGGTAGGTAAATAGGTAATAAAGCAGGTAAGGTTGGAGAGAGCAGGCTTCGCCATCCTTACCAGGCAGCAACCCAATATATGGAGAGGTGGTCGGGGCGTCTGCTTCCTTACCAGGCAGCAACCCATAGGTAGGTATTTGGATAGTTATGGAAGGTTGGGAGAGCAGGCTTCGGCTTCCTTAACAAGCAGCAACCCACTATAAGGGAGAGGTGGTCAGTTAGGTTTGCTCGGGGAGGAGACCCGAGTCCTAGACTAACTGATTAGCTAGGCAAACGCCCGCCTTATATACCCTGGAGGGTGGCTGAAAGTACCGTTAGTGGGTGGTGAAGATGGCCGCCGCTGGAGAGGAGGCTGTCTGCTGGCCAGCAGGCGCGCCACCCCAACACTCACAATTTCCCACTACTCAGCCAAAAAGTATGTGCACGCACTTAAACTTTCCTGCGGGGCCGTAAAAATGTCAGTTTTGCCTAGAGAATATAAATAAAGCACAAAATGAACACACAAAATTAATAATATTATGTTTAAAATAATTATATACACATTTTCTCTTTGCAAAGTTCATAATTATCCTCCTGGCATTGTTTGCATTGTGTTCATTTGTTTGTTTACGTTTGTTATGGCGGGTATGAATATATACATACAAAAACTGCAAATATAAACATCTCTAACCTTTAGTTTTAGGTTTTACGGTAACATGTCTCACAATACTGGATTTAGGTGACCACTTGGGCAAAACAAGGTAAGCCTAACCATCAAATATTAATAATATACGGGTTCGAGTGTAAAATATATATTAAGCACCTTGCAGGGTGCGTCAAACTGGCTTTGTAGCTACACATACACTGTTGCCAAGCCACCTGAGACTCAAGGACACAGCAGTTTTGGCCAGTCTTAATCAATAGTTTGGGAGGAATTTACGGATTTATCCCCAAACAGGAAGGGTATGGAAAATTAAAGTTTCAATAAAGACACGTAAAAGATGTTTGCATAAAAAATTCACAGAAAATATCGTAGATTAACATATCAAAAGGTTATCAAAATCTATTTTAGTTTTTTTAACTTTTTCCAGGAATTTGCCCCGGAAAAATGTTCAAAAAATTCTACCTATACTCTAAAACGGTTCGTATTACGACCAAAAGTGTGAAGATAAAAATTAAAGAACACGTTTTTCACCATAACATATCCAAAATTCACTAAAATTCACTTTACTCTTCTACTTCATTTTCCGGTATTTGTCCCGCGAAAATGTGAAATAAAATTCAGTAATCGAAAAAAATTGTTTGTTAGTGTCAATTACGTTCTGTAATTTGTTCCTTACATTAAAACAATCAAAATAGGTCAAATGGACTTGGTTCTGAAAACCATTTATTTCGGAGTTACATAGTTGTTGGTAAATTCATAGCAGCCAAACATGTGTATGCTAAACATTAGACAGTAAAATAATTGTTATTACTTGGAGGTTGCAATAACATCAATTTTATTCCTACCTCTAAACAACTAAACAAAAGTACAAAGAAAATGGGTTTGAAATTATGCAGTACATTACTCCATTATTAATGATACAACCATGATTTGAACATTACAAAAAATTGTTCAAAATGTCTTCCCCCTGCTTCAATGCATACGGTAAGTCTGTGTTCCATGCTTCGGCATACTCTGTTGAAAATCCCTGGAGTGCGTCGTATCTCATTGAACCCATGTTGGATACGTTCTCTAAGAATGTCAAGGTTAGGTACAGGCATTGCATACACTAAGGACTTTAAATGTCCCCAGACAAAGAAATCCATTGGATTTAGATCCGGAGATGACGCAGGCCAAGCAATGGAATCCCCCTCGCCCAATCCATCTTTGCGGAAATCGATAATTCAAATACTGGCGTATTATGAGACTGAAGTGAGCGGGAGCACAAACGTACATAAACCACATTCTTTGAATGATGTCCAGAGGTATATCATCTAGTAAATTATGTAACTTGTTTCTGAGGAACTAAAGGTATGATTCTCCAGTCAGTCGTTGAGGCAAAAATAGAATCCAAGAAGATGATCATTAATGATACCACCCCACACATTTAGACTGAATCTCTGTTGATGGTTATCTTGAACCACTTCATGAGGATTATCATAAGCCCAGAAATGACTGTTATGGTAATTGGTGATACCATCTTGTGTAAATCCTGCCTCATCAGTAAATAAGATAACTGCTAGAAAATAAATAAACACAGCACACTTCTGTAAAATGCGTCGGCAGAATGTTCTTATTGGTTAAAATTCCGCCACATTTAATGCTTGCACCCGCTGAAAGTGATAAGGATACAGAAGGTTTTCATGTAGAATTCTCCACACAGTCATATGACTAATGTGTTCCCTTACTGCAATTTGTCTTGTGCTATTATGTGGGTTGTTGTCTACATCACGAAGAACCCGTTCATCAAACTCAACGCTACATATCCCTTTTGGCATGCCAACATCTGAAACACATCTCTCAAATGAGCCTGTCTCTTTCAAGCGTTGGTGAATTCTTGTGAAAGTTCTTGGACAATGTAACTGCCTATTAGGATACCTCTCTGCATGAAGTACACGTGCTTATGAAGCACTCCCTTATGCAAGACCATACATGTAGTGCATATCAGTCTGTTCACTCACGGAATACATGTCTTTTTTCAATACTAATACTTAACGTCACTCATTAGATGTATTCACAACTCATTTTCATCGCTCACTTTACAGATATCAACAATTATCACAAAGCGATTGACAAACGATAAACAAATGTCGTTGCCATGGAGGTAGGAATTCAATTGATAATATTACAACCTCCAAGTACTTACAATTATATTATTGGCTAATGTTAAGCATATACACATGTTTGGCTGCTATGAATTTCCCAATACCTATGTAACTCCGAAATAAATGGTTTTCAGATCCAAGTTCATTTGACCTTTTTTGATTGTTTTAATGTAAGGAACAATTTTCCTAACATAATTGACACTAACAAACAATTTTTTTTGATTATTGAATTTTTTTCACATTATCCCGGGACAAATACCGGAAAATGAAGTAGAAGAGTAAAGTGAATTTTAGTGAATTTTGGATATGTTATCGTGAAAAATGTGTTCTTTAATTTTTATCTTCACACTTTTGGTCGTAAGACGAACCGTTTTACAGTATACGTACAATTCTTTGATAATTTTTCCAGGGAAAATCCCTGAAAAAAGTTAAAAAACCATAAAATAGATTTTGATAACATTTTGATATGTTAATCTATGATTTTTTTGTGTGAATTTTTGATGTAAACATCTTTTACGTGTCTTCATTGAAACTTAACTTTTCCATACCCTTCTTGTTTGGGGATAAATCCGTAAATTCCTCCCAAACTATCAATTTGTAGACCCATGTTCATATAAACTTTTTTTCATGTTTTTATGTAAGGAATATGTCCCCAAAATATTTGACACCAATAAAGATACACACTGTGTGTGTGTGTGTGTGTGTGTGTGTGTGTATGTATGTATGTGTGTATATATATATATATATATATATATATATATATATATTGTTGCAAGTTTAAGACAAAAACTTTATATGTGGGTAACTCCCATGAGTTCTTTTGGAATAGAGGTCTATAATTAAAAATAAAAGAGTTAAATTAAGTACTGGATTTAATAGCTCACAAAGCTACGAAATACACAAAACAGTAATTAACTATAACTCTCACAACACAATAAGTTATGCACACAATTACCACTGTGTCACAGACACGTTAATTAACTTTCACAATTAAATCACAACAAAAATGTCTACCATCAATTAATTATACAGTACAAATCACAATAAAATTCAGTCAAATATACAATGAACATCTTTCAAGTAGTGACAGTGTACAACCTTAATAGTCCGCAGTAGTGATGAATCGTCGTTTGCTGCGCAGCACCCCGAGTGCACTGCTGTCTTCACTCTTGAGGTCTTTGGTGCGACTCCCGTCGCGTACCTACTTCTTCGCCCGTCAGCCCGCCGCAGCAGTCCTCTTGGTTCGTCCAACACTGTTCCTACCGCCTCACAGTAGACTCTGGCATCACCAAGATGTCTTCATCAGTCTATCTCCACAACCATAGCACCTTCCTCTAGCACGACCAAGAGCGAACTCCCTCCCAATGTGCCGGTTCTACCCTTTTATACTCCAGCCAAACTCCACGGGTTTCCCGAGTTACATGGGTCTAAACATTGACATTTCATCATGTTTCGGATGTGGTTTGAGTCACGTAGGCCGCTTCGCAGGGCAAAAACGCAGTTGGGACAGGTATCTATGACGTAGTTTCGGCGGGATTCCCTCCCTCAGAATTACAGCATGCAACACTGCCCCCTCCTTAAGTCTGTTCGTCCCGAACAGACACAACAGCCTCAGGTCCATCGTAGAGGGCTAATCTGTCGATGTGTACAACTTTAGGTCCTCTCGCCCGAGAGCCTCGACGAACAATCCGAAACACAACATCATTGATCTTCTTCACTATTTCATAAGGGCCTTCTCAATTCTTCTGCAGCTTGGGACAATACCCCTTCTTTCTCTGAGGTTGTGCAACCACACTACTTGACCTTCTCGAAATGTTTCATCTGATGTATTCCTATCCTAGCGAGTCTTCTTCCTGTCGGTGTTGATCCTAAGGTGTCGCCGGGCAAAGTTGTGAGTGTGAACTAACTTGCGACGTAACTCGCTGGCATACACTAGAGATGCAATCTGGTCTTCCTCTGCCGGTTGTTGAGCTTGGTGACTAAGAATTCTTAGCATAGTTCCCAGAGTTTTCATACTCCTCTCAAGTGGATTACTCTGTGGATGCCTACCTGAAATTGTGGTAGGTTTAATGTTTATCTCATGGATTTCATTCTGTAATGGGTCACTAGTAAATTGACTTCCCCTGTTTGTCAGAATACAAAATGGCTTGCCAATCTCTTGTATATATAACTTAACTTTAGTCAGTAGGGTTCTTGTGTTAGCTTGAACGACAGCATAAAATTTTGTGTACTTAGAAAAGAAGTCGAGTATCACAAAGACATACTTGACTACTGACTTAGATTTGGGTAAAGGTCCAAATAAATCAACTGAAACTATCTTAAGTGGTTCAGTGGGTAGGATTGATTGGTATTCTCCTATTAAATTTTCTTGAGGGTGCTTACCCTTCTGACATAGGTCACAAGAAGATGGAACAATTTTGACAGTTTTTTACATGCCTCGCCAATATAGTATCCTCTTCATAGTTTCGTACAACCTTGTAGAACCTGCATGACACAGTAGAACATGTATCTCAGTAGTTTGGTCATGAGTTAGTACTTCAGGTATTACTGGTTTCCAATATTCACTGAAATATTGATTAGAATCAGAATGGTAAAAAAAAAAAAACATTGTTGGAATCGATACAGTAGACTCTGCATAATTTGTCAGTTGGTATTTTAGAAATTAATTTCTTTCTAATTTTTAAGCAAAAAGGGTCTGTCGCTTGCGGTGTTGGTAAATCTTCCAGAAGTTGTTTCAGAACATAGCTATTTCTAAGGACTGGAATTGATGTGGAGACATAGAACTCTCTGTGGTCCTGATGTGGTTTCAGTGGTGTTGCTCTTCATCTGGGATCCTGCTCAGGTAATCAGCAGCCTCGTTGTCACTTCCCTTAATGTAATTGATTTCTAGATTGTATTCTTGAAGTAGCAACTGCCATCTGGTTAAATGATCTCCAAAGGTTCTTCCAGCGTTCAGGCAGGTCAAAGCTTGATGATCTGTGAGTAACTTAATTTTCTCACCAAGAAGTAGGTCTCTAAATTTCTGTTAAGGCTCATACTATTGCCAGAGATTCTTTTTCAGTGACAGTGTAGTTTCTCTTTGCAGTCTTCAGGGTTCTGCTGGCAATTGCCACTGTTTTTTTCTTGATTACCATCATCAACTTGTGCAAATTTGCATCCTAAGGCATATGCAGATGCATCTATATACAACAAATATTCCTTGCCTTGAGTGGGATGATAGATAACATATCCTTCATGAAGATAGCCTTGAGCTGTGGCATAGCAATGTGGTGTTCTGATATCCAGTTCCAAGCTGGTCCCTTCTTTAACAAAGAAAACAGAGGTACTGCTATCTTTGCTATTTGATCAGAATAATCTCTATAAAAACCAAGTACACCTATGGAAGCTCATAGTTGTTTGGGGTACTGTGGTGTTGGAAAATCAGTGATAGCTCTCAATTTGTCTGGAGAAGTCCTTATACCTTCAGGTGTTAACAGGTGTCCTAGAAAAGCAACTTCTTCTCTGAATATCTGAAGAACAGAGATTTTCTAATCTTAATGGTCATACTGGCTTTTTGCAATTTTGAGATGATAATGTGTAGGTGTTCCAGATGTTCATCAAACGACGCAGATGTCACAAGGATGTATGTCATCTACATAGGCTCTGGCAAATGTTTGACACTCTTCTCCTAAAGTCTTTTCCAAGCACCTAGTGAACTCCGCCACAACATTACATAGGCCAAAAGGCATAACTTCTAAGACGAACTGTTGATTCCGAAAAATAAAAGCTGTATACCGCCGAAAATTTTGCTCCAAGGGTACTTGCCAATGTACACAGATGATATTTAGGGTTGTTAAGAATTTCACACCTTGGTACAGACGAAGTATATCCCTAGTCTGAACAGGACATTCTCTGTCTTTCTTGCATATGCAGACCATTGGACTGGCATACTGACTTGCATCTCTGCTAATATGTTCCAGGTTAGCATCAGTCTCAAATACTCTTCTGCTTCGCCTAAATATTTCTTTGGTATAATGTAAGATTTTCGGTGGAACAGAAAAGTTACAATAACCTTAATCTTAGCTTGATACAATGTGTGTCTACCTGGTACTGCAGAAAAATTAGCAGCATGATGCATTAGCTTGGTGTATAGCTGGTTCTGTTGATGGTTACTGATGAGAGTGCAGACTTCTACAACTTGAGACACTTCTTCAGATACTGACAGAATTGTATTTGAAGGTTCAGTAACTAACTGGTTTTAGCTAAAATATTTCCTGAGTAATACCACGAACTTGTCTGAAAATTGCCATTTTTCAGGAATAGTAACACTATCTTTGTTTCCCACAAACAAAAATTAACCATCCAGCAAAATTCATGATAATATCAAATTGAGACAAAAAATCAGTTCCTAAAATTAGAGGTTTAGCCAATTCTTTTACAATCAAAACAGGAATTCCCTCAGCTTCTCCTAAGCCTTCAACGAGCAAAAACGCCTGACGATTAATCAGTGGACTAAATCTAGATATAGCTCCGATGATCTTCACTTAAGGCACTGGTAGTTTTTGGTAGTGTTCAATTTGTAGGTTCGCTATATAGGAATATACACTGTGGTTATGATATGCTTACTTTATTTACTAGTTTGCATGTTACATCTATATTTACAATGATAATTCTTTACAGTCATGATAACAGTCATTCCTGCCTTTTCAACTACTGCTACCCACAATAACAATACTCACACAGGTTAACCAACCTTGCTACTTTACCCAACTGCAACAACTTTCCTTTTTTTTTTTTTTTTTTTTTTTTTTTTACGTTCCTTCAAGAAGGAATTGTGGTGGTTTGCTCACCCTGCCACTCCTAGTGACTTTTACATTCCCCTTACTCCATCTTCCACGCTTTGACCATTACCACTTGGAATACAAACCAAATTACTAGGCTTTACATTGTCATCGACTGAGACTATCTCCTCCTGAGGGAACCCGTGGAAAGGCTCACTGATGTCCTTCGACAGGTCAGTGCTGCCTTTGAGAGGTGGTTGTGCGATGTGTGAAGTGCCACTCATTGCACTGAATCCATCCTTTCTATTAGTACAAGTGGACAGTGTGTCAACATTTGTACTATGAGGAGCACTTGAGTAGTAATCTGGGTCATCCACTACCCCTTGTGTTACCACTGTGTACAATCTGTGAATGTGTTTAGTGGTTCATCTAACTATGTGGCTCTGATTGGTCATAACGTTATATGACCGGGGGAATCATGCTTTTCTAAGATCTTGCCTTTGGTCCATGGGATCCCTTTACCTGTGCTCATCAATGCACTGTCCCCAGGTTGAAAGCAATCTGACCTATTGTTAGCAGTTCTATTGTACCAAGTTTTCATTCTTTCCTGGTTTTTCCACAGCTTGTCTCTGACCCCCTCCTGAATCTTTGGTTCCAGGTTCAAACTTATCACAGGCAGTCTTGAGCATAATCTCCTTCTCATTAGGAGTTGGGCAGGATAAGCCTGCGGGGACACTATTGGGGTATTTCTATATTCCATGAGGGACCTTCTCCAGTCTTTGGATTCAAGTCTACTTTTTGTGAGAATTGACTTTGCAATACTAACAGCTTTTTCTGCCTGTCCGTTGCTCTGTGGGTATCTAGGACTAGATGTTATAAGTTTACAGTGGATATCATCTAAGTACTGCTTGAATTGGAAAGAGCTAAATGGTACATTGTCTGAATAGACTATTTTAGAGTTTCCATGTGTGGCACAGACATTCTTAAATGCCTCAATAACAGACAGAGTAGTCTTATCTGCAATAGAAAGGGCTTCTAACCAGTGTGAAAAATGGTCGACAATGACCAAATAATGCTTCCCACTATGCTTAAGGATGTCGGTTGAAACTTGTTCCCAACACAGCCGGGGAGGGGGTTTGCTGCAAAGCTGTTCCTTCTGTTTAACGGGCTCACTCCTCTCACACACTTTACACATTTGAACATACTGGTCAATATGGTCATTCATTGCTGGCCGATACAATGCTTGTTTTGCTTTTGCCCTGCATTTATCCCTGCCACAGTGCCCTTCAAGTTCTAATTTTAACATTTTTCCTCTTAATGTAGTAGGAACACCTACTCTATCACACTCAGACTCATTATCATTTAACATTACAATGCCATTTTCCACAAACAAATCATATCTATATTTCCAGTATACTTGTACCCGGTCAAACACTTGAGATATGTGTTTAGGCCATCCCTGATAATAGTAACAAAAAATGTCCTGAATGACTAGGTCTCCTTGAGTAGCAACTGCTAACTCCACCTTAGCTTTATCACTAAATGACATACACTGTACAACATGTACCATTTACAACATGCTATGGTCCTCGACTACTGGGTCTGTGATATAAGGCCTGGATAACAGGTCTGCTACGTGCATCTATCTCTCTACCAGGTCTGTACGCTAAAGAGACATCATACTTGTACAATTTTAGCCTCAATCTCTTGAGCCTAGATGATCCAATTATATGTATTTGTTTCTGCATAAGTGGGACAAGTGGTTTGTGATCAGTGTACACTTTGCCTGGATAACCATACACTATATTATGGAATTTTTTCAGGGACCATTCCACTCCTAACATCTCCTTCTCAATTTGAGCGTAGTTGCTTTCACTACTGGTTAAGCTTCGAGATGCAAAAGCTATAGGTTTGTCATTCTTCATTAAGCAGCATCCTAGCCCTGTCTTTGATGCATCTGCCTGAATTGTGACAGGCAGTGATGAGTCAAATTTTGTCAGAGTCGTTGCACTTGCAATTTTACTTTTTAATTCCTAGAGTGCCTGTGTGTGTGTATCTAACCAATTCCATTCAGTTTTCAACTTTTGTAACTCTCGAAAAGGTGCTGTCACAGTGCCAAGTCTGGTACATACACTCTTTCATAGCTAAATATTCCCATAACTCTCAAGAGCTCCACCCTATCTTTGGGATCTTCTACATCTAACACTGCTCTAACCCAATCTGGGTCAGCTTGTTTTCCTATTGCTGAAAATATCTGGTCTATATATTGACACAACCAATTTATGCCTCGCGAAGTTTGGAAGCACAGCTGGCTCACAGGGGTGCACAGGGCGAAAGCTTTAAGTATATTTTATATAGGTCCGGATGGGCGCCAGCTACTCTTATGTGAAGTAGCAATGGGACTCTTGGTGGGCCTTGGCCCAACGACCAGGACTGTTCCCTTTGCCCCCGTGTCTTTCAAGGAATGACTGATTGAGTCGCGATGTGACGTATTGGCTTGCTACAGGCCTTATTACACACACATAACAATGAAATATCACTGGGGTTAAAAATACTCACAGTTGCGGGTTATAAGGACTCGTATTGCCAGAACAGTGAGGTGGTACACAGTTTGGCTGCTGAAGCAGGCATGCGGCACAAAGCTCCGCATGAGCTTACAATGGCTGCTAAAACGCCGCGCAGACGGAAACACTTAATAAGTTATAACCGTGCGCTACAGTCTGCCAGGTGGATCGGCGTACTCGGAGGACTAGAGGCCAGTAAGCGGTTCCAAAAAAAAAATTTATATATTTTATTGCAGTTACAATGATTAGGATACAAGTTGCGGTCCCCTAGCCGAGACGCGGTACACGACATGACCAATCCGCTAGCCCACTTCTCACAGACTGCCGGGGGTTTGGGCGCAACGAGGGAGGGTGGCCCCATCGTTCCGCCAAAACTAAATTCCCTAGATGCAACAGATGATATGATATACCCTTCTACACAATATTTTACAATAGTTCAAAATAACACTGGCTTCTCGTGCCTTTATGAGGCCTAGTAAAATGTACTCTAATATTAAGATATTTATTCATTAATAGAAACTTACCAAGAGAAAGTAAGCTGGTACGCCGCAGTGGTGGTAACACTGGACCACGTGCATACTGTTTCTATTCTATTTAAATAAATGTTAAAATAAAACATATTACACTGCATTGAGTGTACTTAACACGAACTGCAAACATCACAGGCAGCTTCTTTATGACGTCACTATTCTGGGGTTGTTGGCGGGGGCACCACTCAGCTAAGATGGCCGGTGTGTGACGTCAGACCAGAAACTTACCCAGACATGTAGCAGAAGCATGGGCGACAAGGGCTGAGATATGCAGCCGCGGGCGGTTTCAATATCTGACATTACGTTGCCTATATTGAAGCTTGTGCTTGTTGAACCTAACATTATTCATGCGTGCCTGTAGTAAAACTGCTTGCACCACATCATCGTGTTCCTTTTCTGTGTTTCCAAATGCTACTATGTCATAAAAATAAACATTAACGTTTGGAAGCTTACCAAATATGTGATCATTTTTCTCCTGAAAATTCTCTGGAGCATTTGGAACACCAAATGGGAGGTGCAAGAACCTATAAACACCATTAGGTGTTGAGAAACAGCATTTGTTGCTTGACTGTTCATCCAATTCAAAATGGTAGAACCCATATTTGATATCAAATACAGTGTAATACTTTCCCACAAAGTTCATCACTTACCTCACTTAATGTTGGAATGGGGTATGGTTTGTGCTTTATTACTTCGTTCAGATCTGATGGGTCCAAACATAGTCGTAGCCGCCCATTTGGTTTTTCAACAACCACTAGATTATTAACAAAACATTCAGGTGTTGCCTGGTCCACTTTTTTTTTACAACATTCTGAACATCCTTTAGCCTGGCGTTGATTATTCTGGTTTTTCGCATTGCAGGCCTCCTAGCCTGCTCAGAGTTAGGCTCTCTGACAATGGTACACTTTTCTGGGTATTTACCCAAACCTTGAAATACATCACTGTGGGCACTAACAAACACTTCCTTACCACTAGAGTCATTTGGTTCTTGGTTTACACTATCTAACCGTTGAATCTGTCCTAATTCTAAATAAGCTTCAATTCCTAGGATTGGACACAAATTTGTTTTAAGTACTACAAAGTCAATGCTGTGTTTCCTTTCTCCTACCTTACAGTTAAAACTTGCAGTACCTACAGGAGTTAGTATAGCCCCTCGATATGCTACAATTGTTGCACTGGTTCTATTTATGCCTGTTTGATTTCTGATCATCTTGAATGTCTCAAATGGTAAAATGTTCACCTCTGACCCTGTGTCTGGCTTGAATGTTACTTCATGACCATTGACATTTACTGGCTTAGTTTTGCATTATAGGTTTTGCTTGTCCCCACTAATTCACCATCCTGGGCTGATGCTGAGGGACTGATTTCATCAAACCCTTCTAGTTTAACGCTGGTTGTTGACTGGAGTTCAGCGTACTGCTAGACCCAGCAGACTGACAGTATACAAAATTAGGTGAAGCAGGGTCAAGGGGTGCATTTCTTGCTAAGTATCACTGGCTAATCACTGCTTTAGAAGGCACATATGTATTTGAGTTTATACTAACAGCTGTACAAGCTGAGTACTGGTTGTTCGACAACAGTGCTGACTGATTTACCCACTGCGTGTCAGTCAACTGCTTAGGTGTGGAATTCGCTAATTGGGTGAGCTGTGCAGCTGGTTGCCAACGAAAGCTGCCATTCCTCTGTGGAGATGGTGGTGGTGAGGGTGTTATTGATTTCGGAGGCTTGTTAGGTGACATGAGATATAGTGTTCCAGATTGATAAAGGTAGGTAATAGGTTTAGGTCACTGATTCTGATTACTTTTATTTCCTTTTTTGCTTCTATTTCCATAATGGCTAGAATAACCCTCTTGATATCAGGTTGGTAGTGATATCTCCCCCAGCCAATATTTCTGTGTCCACCATGATTTTGGTTAGTGTTGACAAAGTGCAGACTACCACAGTAGTTATTATGCTGTTGAGATACTTTGTTAACTCTTAAGTTGAGGGGTCTGTTTTGGTACTGTTGAGTTTGATTAGGAGAATTCCGATCTTGGTTATAGTTGTGTTGGCGGTGGTAGCGGAGATGTGTTTGATTGTGTTGTGGTGGGTCTTGTCTATCTGCAGGATGCTGATACAACGGTTGGTGGGTGTTAGTGTTTGGCTGCTAATTGTCTGACCGGTGGAAATTGGCTCTCTGTCTCTCAGACTGATCTATGTGCAGCAATTGGTGTCGGAATTCGTTGAGATTTTTTGAAAGTCTGTCTGCCCATCTGCCCTGGTATCTTGGTGGTAATTGAGCTATGAGAACCTCCTCAAACTCCTCATCTTCCATTGCCACAGTTAGATGCCTAGTTCTTTCAAAAACCTCGTTGCAGTGTTGTTGGAGTGATTTGAATTTCCTAGGGTCTAACTTCTAATGATGTAGTCTAAATATAATAGTCTCTTGAATTTTCGCATTCCATAAATGCTTTAAAAATCCTGCCTTCAAATCCTCTAAAGAATGGAAATCTTCCCTTTGCAGCTTCCACCAATAACGAGCTGTATCCTTAAAACTGTTGCCAATGCGCCGGAATTTGTCCTCTAAAGTTAGGGAAAAATACGAAAAGTACTCCTCCACACTCTTCAAGTGGACATGGGGTTTTCATTTGTGAATCCGGAAAATGTAGGCAAATGCTCTGCCCACTGCTTTGACGGATGATAGAATATACTGGCAGGTGTATGTAACAAGCAAGTGTTTGTTTGTCTAGTACGTGGTTTGTTTACATCCGTGTCGGACATAAGTTGTTGCGCAGATGTGGACATAGTACGTTGCTGCGCAGACGTGGCTCTATTGATCACCGCTTGTTTTATTTTTATTTATTTATTTATTTATACACTACAAGATTCAGCTCTAGGCCGGTTTACAACTTGAAGTGTTTAACCTTATACATAAATACAT
>PNEQ01130998.1:25284-45787 GCA_003012365.1 Medauroidea extradentata
AACTTGCACTATAATAATTCTAATTTCAATATAACAAATTTGTGTACTATAATCTAACGTAAAGTTCAACTAACAAATAACCAATTTATCTTTGTTCTAATTATTTCTATAATGAAACTATTTGCTGTTCTGTTCCGCCAACAACTTTGCATAACAATTTTTCTTAAAAAATTTTACAGATTTCGTCTTCTTAAGAGACACTGGCAGCTCACTCCAGTAGTGACTCGCGAGATAGTCGAAGGAGTTTTTGAAGACAGTTTTTGCATGCCTAGGAATTTGGACATTATTTTTGTTCCGTGTGCTGTAGGTATGTATTGTGGATCGGATGACGAGCCTGGTGTGCAAATAACTGGGGCTTTGGTAAATAATTATCCTTTTAAGTTGTGTAATGAGGTGCAATTTACTTCTGTTATGCATTGTAAGCCATTTGGTAGTTTTTAATGCATTGCTAATGTGATCCCTTTTTTTGAGATTAAATATATATCGCAAACAGTGATGCTGCAGTTTTTGGATTCTATCCTTTTGAGACTGGTCGATGTTAACACGTAAGCCTGCGCAATAATTAAATGGGGCAAGTACTAATAAGTCGCATAACTTAATCTTTACCTGTTCCGTTAACATTCGTTTGTATTTATGTAAGTGCTTTAGCCGAAAGTAACAGAGAATCATGGGATCAGAATAGACTGGCAGTGAAAATGGCGTCTCGCTGCTGTCGCTCAAATTCAGTTAACCTTCTCTCCAACTCTTCTAAGCGTATGTCGGATACCTCGCCGCTAGTAGGTGTAAGTGTTAGTGATTCCATACGAGCCGTGCACTCATGCAAATTTGCTTGCATTTGGTTCACGTTAGCAATTGTTCTACACGATGTGACAAATCAGTGTTATTGTTTTCAACTGCAAACAAATGACTACCTAGCTTACTTACTTCAACGCAAGTGTTTCCTGCATGCGTCTGGATACTTTCTGCCTTAGCCTCAATTTCTTGGAGTTGCAAATTTATTTATCTTACGCGCGTAACTGTAGCATCGCACTCTGTATGTATTTCAGATACTTCGTGACTTAGTGTGCAAGTTTGTTGTTCTAGTTTATTTACATTGGTTTGCAACAGATCTACATCTGACTGTACATGAGTAACGCATGTTTCTATTGCCTCAAATTTACTGGTTATTTCTGCCGTGAGTTCTGTTTTAATTGTGGAGACTTCCTCGTCAAAAGCCTATAAATTTTCACTTACTTCCGCAATTTGTTCGTTGTTAACGGACATTTGCGTGGATACGTCAATTTTCATGTTGGACACTTTTCTATTTGTTTCAGCGAATAGTGTCTGCAGCACATCCATCAATTCTGTATTACCAAGACTGGTGGATGTATTCGTGTTAGCAGGAACAGGAAAAGGTGAATTTCTGCTCATATTGGTTCCATTGGAGGTTGGGAATAAAATTGCATTCTCTACACGACCATGCTCTACACCCGTACCACCAGCTAAGTTGTGCTCAGCAGTTGTAACTTGGGTCACGTCTGCGCAGGTTAAGCTAGCGTCACCTGCCGCCATGTCTCATTCCTGAGGAAGGTTCCACGAGGTCATGTCGCTTGTCCCACCAAGGTTCTGCTTGCTCCCAGAGTTTATGTCTTCAGAACTGGAGTCTGTTTTAGGGATTAGGTTCATCATTTTCTGTGCGCTTATAGACTCCCTATAATCTACATGCTTAAAATCCCTAAGGAAATAACCTTAGCGTAGTTCAGGTTCCATAGCTACATAGGATAAATTACGTGATACGTACGGAAACTAAGGAATTCTGTCTGTTTGATACTCCGCTTTAGAGTGCCTGGTCCGAATATTTAGTGGATTATTTGTGAGTTGTACATACAGTCTAATAGTAGACTACACCAAAAGGATACAGTACACTAATGATAGAAAAATATTCCACTTTATTTGAACAAGAGAACTGATGACTGTAGCGAAAGATACTCATATTACGTGCTATTTCCTACATGAGAATTTATGTTAATTTTAGAAAATTAATTCTCCCAACATGACACAAAAACACATTACTATGTTTCCACCAAACATTAACACATAAACTTTCCTCGGCTTCGTTCAGTCAGCCAGAGCAAGGGCGCTTCACTCAATCTGGTGTGAATTGAGTTCCCAGTCTGTAAAGTAATTTCACCATGTTAAAATTTGTCCAAAATGCAACAACGATAGAGGCATGAAAATAATAAATTTAGAGTTCAAAATATAGTTAACAGTTTTCCACTAGTTATAGCAAAGCCAAAATTTATTTTTCATGAAAACTTAGCTTAATAAGAGGTTCGTGAGCAATGTGTTACGTGCTTCCCACGCTGTCTTGAAGTTCACTAAAAACAGCTAATTAACTAGAGAAGTTGGCACCTCTTCTAAAATGGCAATACTTTTATAAAACTTATACACAACCTAAACTCGCTCCCAAGAGTTCCTATCTTTAGGACAGCAGCAGTAACAGGCATCATCTTAATTGCCTGCCACAAACATCTTATCAGTATGGGAGTTCAGCCAAGAAGAAGGATAAAAGGATGCCGACAATTGCGTGGGTTCAAACAATCGCCTCAGAGAAAAAAAACCATCTCTTACTTAGAGAAACTATTTCAGCATAGTAAATTGTAGCAGTACAGATCCCCCAGGTCGTTGCAAAATGCGAACAAATCACAAGCGAGTCGGTAGACAAGTTCCACAGGGTTTAGTTTGGTTGTTGACATAGAAATAGTCCGTAGCAGCTGGAATCTCTCCGCTACTACGTAACACGACCATTTCCCGTTGCTCAGTCTCGAAATTATGAACTTTTCTCCAAAACAGGTGACTTAGAAAGGCTTGAAACGGAAAAACTTGAAAAGAATGGTCTGAATTTAAGTATTATTGAACGTCGCATTTTGTGAAGATACATTTTCTTACACCACACCACTGCTTGCTTCCAGTAACCGCTCTTATGAGGAAAAGTCTCGTTAACAGAAGTGAAGCTGGTTACAAAAAATAATATAAGAAAGTCCAAGAAACCACATCGGTTCAACCATTACACTAAATTGTTTAGGGGGTTAAAAACCGCCCCGCACCCTACGGCCACATACGCGAGAAAGAAAAATTTAGTAGAATAGAATTTTTGTCCGAAAGTAATTTAACACATTATTTAAAATAGAGAGTTCCGGCCATGGGTGCCTCTCGCGCACGGTACATTTTCACGCTCTATCACATTTATATAGTATTTTGAGCCGCAGCCTCTCAGACGTACGTCTTCTTCGGAGTCGCAACTTTTTCTCTCACCCGAAGATGGAGGCAGGCTTGCAGGAAAAAGTATCGAAGTCACGGCGCACTTCGCCGCGATTCGCTGGCTCCGAACACGTGACACCGGTACTACCCCTGTCTGTGTGCTACACCCAACATGACTAACAAAAACCGGGCCACAAAACATTGCCATATATGGGCACAAAAACTGAAAACTCAAGGGCGAGCACACATCACCTAACCGTACCCAAATATGGGCATAAAAACTGGCACCGAGCACAACAAGGACAAAGCTGTGGCTCCTCCACCTGGCCCTCTGGCCATAACTATTACCATTATACCCTAACTTGAAATTAAATAATTACACAATAAAATACCACAAACTTTTCTCCATAAGAACAGTTACCTTTAGCTATTATTATTAAATTAAAACACAAAAAATGTAAATTAAAGCAAAAGAAAATAATATATAAGTGGAACCCTGCAATGTTACAAAGTTACTCATTACCATTACTTAACATATATATTTTGCTGAATACCTCAGTAAGCAGTACTGTTCCAAGTACAGCTTATTAGAGAAAAAAATAATTACTATCCTAAAATAAAATAACAGGTTTACATGTTAATTTGGGGCTTTAAAATTGAATGAAATTGATAAATTAGTATCTTTCATCACAAATAATTAGCATGAGCAAAATATATTAACTCAGTTTCACTTTTAAAGTTCCAAGTTATTATTAAAATACATTGATAACAGATAACTGTAATTCCATTACAGCTGTTTGATGTACAAATGTGGATTGGTACATCCATACATACACAGTGTTTGAATAGTGTGTAAGTAATGATAAATAATTTAGTATTAAATACAGTTTTTAGTTTTATGTCATGAGTTTTGTAAAACAATGTTTGATCGCTTTATACTTTATCCCACACACTAATTTTCTTTTGTAGATTTCAAGACTTTTCACTGAAGAAACTGATGGAATGGGCTCTGATATGGATCAACAAAAGAACAAGCAGCCTATTGTTGTATTGTCACTTTTTGATGGAATAAGTACAGGTGTGTATTTAAAAAAAACTTGGTAATTTTTATTCAAAATCATTAGTTAATTATTTGATTTTATTTATATTACATAAAAATATCACATGTTCTTGTTGTTGACTTTATTAAAATTATATTTATGTGGCAGTGACATTAAAATGACAGTTCAATAGCTTACATAAAATTTGTATTTAACAAAATGTACGCAACTCAACTAAGGGAATGTGTAAAGTCTGTAGCTCTATGCATACATTTTTGACATGAGTACCGAACTGAATGTTTTTTGCTACAGAGTCTACACTAAGTTTGGCATTATAATTAATACACACTTACCAATATATTTCATCATCCTGGTATAGTGTTTACATGTCACCATTGTGAAATAGTATGTGAATTTTATGTGCATTTACTTATAATCAATAGAACCTTGGTTCTCCTCAATAAAGTTAGACAAGAGACAGTTGGATAGTCAGAAATCGCAGTTGAGCGAGTAATTTTTTTTATCTTACCGACTGCCATTCAGCAGTTGTTCCTATCTTAACAGCTACCATTTGGTAGGCATTGCAAATAATTATCTCATCTGACTGCCTCACGTCACTCAGACGTGTGCTCTGTAATGCATCTTTAATGAAACAAAAATGTATTTAACAATTAATGTAATTGTTGCTCACGGAAATACTCTTATACCTGCCAACTCTCCACTTTAGGCAGAAGGCTCCCACATTTGTGCCTATTCTCCCGCCTTCCACATTTATATTTCAACCTCCTGCTCTTTGTCCCTTTCGGTAAACTGTGGTAGAAACAACTGGAATTTGTGTCAAGGTCATGTCAGTATTGCTCTATTGCATGGCAGCTCTGTGATTCTGAAATATTCTGTTCACTTCGGGAAGTGTGCAAAGGGCGTGGATAATCGGAAATAAGCTGTTGTGTTGCCAGCCCTACATTACTTCTAGTTCCGACATCTTTGATACATTCGTGTTTGTTGTCTATTGTGTGTGTGACATGGTGTTTACTGATACCTTGTCTATTTGCAGAATGAATGAAGTACACGTCTAAAACAGCAGGTAAAATTTCAAAGTTACTGTTTAATTAACATGGCGGAAAACAAAGTGACTTAATACTTGACTGTGTACAGTAAAGCATACAGGGATGAGTTTTCATATATTTTAGCTTTGAGGAAGGGAGAACATTTTGCTTTTTGTATGTTGTGTCATTGTGATTTTGTCGTGTCGCATGGGGGAAGAGGTGACGTGGTGAAACAAATCCAGACCAAGAATCATCTGGACACAAATAAGAAGTTAAGTTTTTGTAGCGATGCAAGCCGGAAAGAAGAAAGTGTCAGAAACATTTTGTGTTTATTTACGTCCTTTATTTTAGAACATAAGCTTCCAATTATTTGTTCTAACCATGCCTGGATATTGTTCCGTAAAATATTCCCATACAGTGCAATTGCTCAGAAATTTGGTTGTGCACGTACAAAAACATTGTAACAGAGATGGCAAAATCTGAAGAAGATAAACTTGTGCAAATGTTGAAAAATTTTGTATTTTCTGTGGCCACAGATGGCAGCAATAATGGCGACTCGAAACTATATACTGTTGTTGTTAGGTATTAGAACAGTGAAACACTTAGGCAGATATTTCTAAACACGAGGTACTACATAAGTGCTACCATCTCAGGTTCCAGAAAAGCAGCGGCTGAGACCTAACAGGCAACTGTATTTCTAAACGTTATGAGACAGTATCGGACATGTCACTGCTTTTTATTTGCTGTCCCATGTGAGGATATAAACAAATGAAGGCAATGCTGGGCAGTGCTTTTTTTTTTCACAGAACAAATAGCAGTGATTTCAGCAGCTATTTGACAAAAAAAATTGATTTTTGACATTTAAGATGTAATGCATTACAATTTAATTTGTTTTAAACATGAAGTAATCATAAATATAGTAATATAATTATGAATTACTTAATATAACTTGAGAAATTTATGTATTACAAACAAAATTACCATCTCTTGAGCAAATTAAAAATCAATCTTTTTTAAGTGGCTGTCTGCGTGAACGTCTTTTGTGCGTTCTTGACCTTGAAATAGGGGAATCACGCATTACCCTATAGGTGCAAGTCACTGACTGGTATGCAGGCTTCTCTGTGACAACTTAACTCTATGAGTCATAGATGTAATATTAATGTTAAAGGTGAGTTGTACACGTCTGTATCCTATAAAAGATTCTGCACCAAAATTTTGACGCTCAAAAAAGATGACAAAAAACACCCATTTTGATCATTTTGGCAGCTTGACAATATGCTTTAATGATTATTGGTGAACTTGAAGTTGGTTTTCGTGTGTGTAACATTCTTTGAATGATACTCCTAACCAAAGGTCCCTCATGTGCGCAGAGTAGTTTTCGAATAAACTTGTAACGGCGGAGGCTGTGCACACTGCTCGGCGGCCTAGGCAGACGGCCTCCATGATGACGTGCACATGTATGCAGAACCACAAAGGCTTTTCTTTTCTTTATGCGTACTTTCCATTGTATGTTTGTGTGTTTCTCAATTTCTTCCCCACAAAAAAAATTTCAACCATACAGAGCAAATGTAATCAAACTTGGTAATAATATGGTACAGTAGACTAAGTTAATTTGAATGTTATGTTCTTTGTTCATATTTTCATAATGGCGACCATTTAAAATGTTTTTTTGTACATGAGATGCCTAATAACTAACTTTTTTTAACACACACGTTGTTTATACTATCTAAATGCTGACAATGTGAATGTTTTTTTTTTATCATATGAGATATTTACTATACCATGTATCTGAAAGTCATTAAACTCAATACATATGTTTGATATTAACATATTTTGTGTATATCTTATTTCTCTACAACTGTATGAATCAGGAAAGATTGTATTAGTATATAGTGGAGAAGTTTATGAAAAAGAAAATAAAAAATGTAATTTCAATATTTACATGAAATGAATTATAGTTTTAAAGTTGACTTAAAAATTTTTCTATGTTTAATAAAATTAATTACTAGATCTTTATTGTTTTGACATTATTCAAAATGTTATTTTGCTTTAAATTTTAAGTAATTATGTTTTGTGGTCACTTTCAGGGTAACATTACTACCATTATAATTCACTTCACAGAAAAATTTGAAAACATTTTTTCATTATATTTTCTCAAGTTATTGTCACGTTAAATAAGCACACTGTGTCCTGTATATCTAAGAAAGGAATTGTGTATTTAATGTTATTTGACGATTCAGTGTTTATAATTATAAACGTCTTTTAATTTCCAACATTTAATAATTTCTTTCTATAACAACTGGGCCGACTGTAAGAAAATTAAAATTTAAAACCTGTATTTTTCAAACTTTGATTGAATTAGTTCCAATTATTTAGGTTCATTATGCTATAAGATAGCATCACATGAACAAACAATGACATATTTTTGTTTGTTTAAATATAGCCTACATTATCAATGTGATTTTTTTTGGTTTGTTTGCGCTCACATTGAGGAAAGTACTCTTATTAGTTAAGCTTGTACCTTTTCGATATATGAACATATCATTCACAGATTATTGTACAAGGGTGATTACTTTAAAGAAAAAACTGTAATTTGTAAAATGTAGTCGCCTACCTTGAGATTTTCCTCTCGACAGAGGACCAAATAAATTATTATATTTAGATTGGCATTGGCACACCTATTAAATGTTTTAATGCCTCTATGCACAAGACACTGAACCAGCGAGCATATTTTCTGTCTTACAAACAGCATTTTGAATTAGACTTTTGCGAATATGTAATTTGTTTTTGTATATTTAACAAAATGATTAATTACAGTGCCAAGAGAATGAAGATGTTTTACAAATTTATTGGTAGTACGCTAGTTGTTTTGGAAACATCCCATCACAGTTTAAATTTTTTTCCATCTGTGAATATATCGTGAATACATTTAATTATTAAAGATATTTTTTCAGATGTTATGTAATGCACTGTCACAGCTCAGTTAGGTTGGAGAGGAAGTTGGCTGATTATTAAAATTGGGGGAAGGTGTAATATAAAGTGGAGATGGTGTTGGATTGAAAACTGGGCGCCACCTAGCAGTTTCCCGGCTAGGATTCAGGGCGTGGTTTGTTCGGCTGGTGGTCCTCTCCTTCCTGCAGTGGTGGGTGATGATGTAGTTTGTGGCTACAACGTGGAAGCACTCAGAGAAAACTGGCTAACTCACCACGTGGGTTCTTTCGGGTCACCCACACAACCCCTTGCCCTAGGACTAGAATGATAGTCAGCTCTGACAAGTTATTAAATAATTCACAACAGACTTACTTGATGAGCGGTGTTTTATTTGCAGCTACACAGGTAGCACGTTACAGTGGTCACCACGTGGTCACGCACACAATGACAATACACTTTCTCTCTCTCGTTTAAACGGCGTTTTAAGTTGGCGCGTAGGCCGGTTCGATTAAATTTGTACACAATAAAGATGAGTCTCTGTAGTAGAGTTCTGGTAACACTCTGTCGGAGGCGGCCGACGGCCGTAAATGCAGATTCCTCGGCCCGGACGCGCAGGCGGAGAAATTAAGTCTAAGAGACTAGCCGATAAGCGCACGAGCTAAAACAGGAGGTAAACGAAGAGGGCGAAAAGATGATGAGAAAATATAAACTCCTATTGCAGATACTATCAGTGAAAGGCAAAGTTGAGAGCCCTCTCCGGGACGCACGTCCTACCTCGTGTCCGACTTCCGATGAACTCCGAAACAATGGCGTCGTGCGTGCTCCTAGCCGGCAGGGTACGTTAGAGTTCCGTTACCATAATGATAATGAAATTTAGGTGAATGCAATTACAAGTCAAGTGGCAGTGAGACATATAAAAAATAATAACAATTACTGGTGATGACAAATTACTTAATTAACATTCCTTTAAATTAACGTACAACAAAACACTGACCCTGAAATGTGTGACCACGTGGCTGAATAAAACTACATAGACTTAATATTAAGATGGCTCTTGCTGAAGGCATGTTGATTGCTGGCCACAGCTCAGTCTTCAGTTTGTTAATGTTAGTTTCATATTACATTAATAAGCACTGTCTGATTAGCGGTGAGGTTGGTGGTGGTGGGGCGTTGTGACGTCACGTAGAGGCGGCGATTCAAACCCTCACGCGTGTCGCTGGCACACGACCCCGCACCAATCGGCACTGTTGGAGTTGTGGTAATGGGAGGGGGGGTCCGGAGCACGCGGAGAAAACACTGTGACAGGGTCAGGACGGGCTTAACTTCCCAGGCCTAGGGCTTGGGACGACATTAAATGCCCCCCTCCACTGAGAAGCCCGTCCTTGACCTGACCTTGCGGTGGCTGCTGGCATACCTGGTTTTTATGGTGAGTGCTGTGGCGGTGGCTCCGGACAGCTCCCTGCTGGCTCAGCTGAGACGCGATGGCGGCTGGACTGACAGCATCGGCGGCGGGGCGGCCTTGGCCGTCGCCGCAGATTGTACGGCTCTTGTCGGGGCTCCTCCTTGGTCGCTTCCGTTGTAGGAGACTCGCTCGGTGGCTCTCGGCATCCCTTAGGCAGTCGGGGCTGGAACCAGGGGGGGGGGCGGCGCGACGCCCCGGGCATCTGGGGGTGACGTCAATGTCAGGCGTCGCAGGACCGGGTGGCGGCACAGCCTCTGGGTCGGCAACTATCGTATGGTCCAGCTCCGTAGTGGACGGGCGACTAGGCACCCGCCTTCTCTGCCTCAGGCGTCGCGGCGCCTCCCCGGGCGGTTCCTCCACATGGACCGTGAAGACTTCGTCGGCCAAGGGCGTGTACGGTCCCCACACCTCCCTGACCTTTGGGGGGTGGTTCTGGCGTCTCGTCGTCTGGATCGGTGATGATCGGGTCGGGGGTGGCTACTGGGGACGGCGTCACGCCTTCACGTGCCGGGGTCGGAGCGAAGAAGTCGTCCTGCTGGCCTCGTTTCCTCGTCCCGTGCTCCCGGCGTCGCGGCATCTGGGGGCGGCGTCGTGGCGTCTGGGGGCGGCGTCCCGTCGTCCCCGTCCTCTGGAACGATGGATATGGTGGCGACTCGCAGATCATCCCAAAGTGTTTTTCGACACTTTCCGGCACTGTCCCTCACAATGTAGGTGGTCTCGCTGACTTGGCGTCGCACCCCGCAGGGCCCGACCCAGCGTGGCATGAATCCGGCGCAGAACTTGCGTGGTCCTGACGACAGGGGGTGATTCCGCATATAGACGTCCTGGCCGACGTCCAGGGCCTGTGGTGGTCGGGTTGTGGTGGGTATGATTCTCTGGACGTAGTCTGCCTGGTGTTGCCTGGTGGCGGTGATGTCGGCGTCCCGACGCCTGGCCCTGGGGGCAGCGTCAAAGTCACGTTCGGGCTGTGGCTCACCTGGTAGCGGCAAGTTGCGTCCTTGAACTAAGTTGGCGTGTGTCTGACCAATGGCGGCGTTGACGCGGCATCGTAGGCAGAACAGGGAGTCCGTGATATGTTGGTCCCACTGCCCGTGTTTGGTTCCCACTCGAAGACGCAGCTGTACCTTCAAGTCCTGATTGCGTCGTTTGGTGGGGTTTGCACGAGGATGGAAGGCAGGTGTGGTGTGGTGGTTGACTTTGATGGTGTTGCACCACTTCCGCCAATGGCCTCCGGTGAACTGCGTCCCGTTATCCGTGAGGAGCACCCGGGGGTAACCCCAGTGTGGAAAGAATTCTTTCGTCAGTATTTGGATGAGGTTGGAGCTGTGCATGTTGGAGAGGGGGTAGGCCTGTACCCATCTGGAAAACAAGTCGGTCACGACCAATAGATAGCGCTTCCCGCGCGGCGTGCATGGATACGGCCCCATCAGGTCCAAGGCTATGGTCTGGAATGGCTCACTAGGAAGTCGTGGAACCTGCTGTTGGACGCCGTCACTCCGCCTGGCCTTCTTATGTTGACGCTCCTGGCACCGACGGACATAGTTGCGGACGTCTACGTTCAACCCTGGCCAATGGTAATGGTCGGCGACGTTGCGTCTCGTCTGATCTACGCCTGGGTGTCCGGCGAGGGTGTGGTCGTGTGCGAAAGTTAGGACTCACTCTCTGGCTTCTGGCGGGACGTATGTCTTCCATTCTGTGTTGGGATTCAAAGACTTGGCCTGAATCATGCCGTCCAACACACGTACACGGTCCGCCAAACCTCTGGTGCACTTGTTTACCAGTTGCTGGGCGATGGCTGACGTCATCTGCGTTTCCAGTTCCTTGGTATTGACATCTGGCCAGGTGTTCAGCTCTGGGACTTGCTGTTTGGCATTCAAGGACTTCTGGGCCTGTGTTGTTGATCGTGGTTGACCTCGTGGTTGTGGGGCCAAGCATTCGACGTCCTCGTCGTCTGTGATGATGTATTCAGGGTTCGGTTCTCGTGACAGGTAGTCAGGGAGTTCGTTGGCTTCGCCGGGCACGTGCTTGACGGTGAAGTTGAACGATTGCAGCAGTAAAGCCCAACGGATGAGCTTCCCCCATCGGCCCTGCATGGTGTCCAACCACGTGAGGCACTTGTTGTCGGTCCTGAGTGTGAATGGGCGGCTCTCCAGGTGGTGGCGGTAGCGTTTCAAGGCCCAGACGACGGCGAGGCACTCCTGCTCGTTGCTGTGGTACCTCTGTTCGGCCTCGCCGAACTTGGCACTGCCGTAGCTGATTACGAGGCGTTTGCCGGCGTCGTCCAGCTGGTAGAGGACAACTCCCACACCGACGGCGCTGACGTCTGTCTGCATGTACAGTCATCGTCTTGGGTCGACACTGGCTAGGATGTGACACCTGGTGAACTGCGCCTTGAGTTGGTCGAAGGCGTTCTGCGCTCTCGGGTTCCACTTGTATTTCCGTTGAGTGGACAGCAAATCCGTCAGTGGGGTGGCGATCGTGGCGAAATTGGGTATTTCGTTCTGTAGCCAGTTGGCCAGGCCAATGAACTTCTGCATCTGTTTCCGGGTGGTGGGAAACATGCTGTTGGCAACCTTCTGCAGTTGTTCTGGGTGTGCTGAGTTTCCGTCGGCGTGGACTACATGTCCCAGGAAGTCGACGGTGGTTTTGCCGATGTGACATTTCTGAGGTGCCACCACCAGGTGGTGAACGGCGAGGCGTTCTAACACCAGCTCCAGGTGTCGTAAATGCTCCTCCCACGTCCCAGACCACACAATCACATTGTCGAGGTAGGCCGTCACGAACTCGCCAATGTAGTCTTCGAGCACCCGGGTTATCATCTGCTGGAATGTCGCCGGGGCACACTTGAGGCCGAAAGGCAAATGTTTGGAATTGGAAACGGCATCCATCTGGCATCATAAAGGCGGTCTTTTGCGGTCCTCTGGGCGTATTGGCACCTGCCAATACCCGGACTTGAGGTCTAGGACGGAGAAGTTGCGGGCGTCACCCAGGCCGGCCAAGGTCTCGTCGACGCTCAATTGGTGGGGCACTCTGGATCACAGCGTTCAAGGGACGAAAATCTGCGCAGAACCTCAAGGATCCATCCTTCATCGGCACTAGGACGATCCGGGCGTTGTAGCGGCTGTCCGAGGGTTCGATGAACCCGTCTCGCAACATCTCGTCTACTTGCTTTCGTATCGTGCGCTGTTCCTGAAGGCCGTAACCTCGTTGTCCTTTGTAGACCGGGTGTGCATCTGGTGTTGGAATGGGGTGTTCTACGGCGGTGGTCGCTTGAAGTAGGTCTGAGAAGGAGAAGACCTCAGATCGCTCCGTCAGGTTCCGTTGGACCGCCTGTTGGAACTCCTGTGGGACCTCGTGTTGAAATTCGGCCAAGCTGACCTGGTTCTGGACTGGGTTTGGCGGTTGGTTGACGGCGTACACCATTCGTCTCTCTCCTGCCCCAACGTGGAGGTGGCGGTGAGCCACCTGGATGACGGCCTCCTGTTCCCGCAGCCAAGGTTGACCTAGGATGACCTGGTCACGTAGTCCCTCCACCACCAGGGCCTCGGTGTGCGAGGTCAGGTCCCTGACTGTGACGGCGAGGACGGTAGTGCCCAAGGTCCTTCCCGTGCTGGTGTGCGTCGCCAACTGTATGGTCCCGACCTGGGGCCGGATGTCCTCAGGGTTGATGAAGCTCGGGTTCACGAAGGTGTGACTCGCCGCGGTGTCCACGACGGCCGCTGCGGGTCGCCGGTTGACCTCCACGGGGATGCGGAGTAGCTCGTCGACGCTGGTCGTGATGGTCCCCAGGTAGGGGCGTTGGTCAGTCAAGGCCGGGTAGGTGGTTTCAGCGACTTCTGGGAGGCCGACGTCAGGTAGGTCTCTCCCTATTCCGCGTTTCCCGACGGCAGTTGGCGTCTTTCCCTCACAGGACAGTCGACGTGCCAGTGGAATGTTGGTACAGGGCACGTGTGGTACTGGGATGGCCGCAACGACCTCTCCCACTGTTGGTGGTTGTTGTCTGGCGGGGTCTTAATCGCCCAACGTCGTGAAGCTGGTATGGGTGGCTCTGCCCCATGACGGCGCGGTGGTAGCCGCTCCTCCGCCCGGCGTGCGTGTGGTGGTGGTCCGTCGTCGGCGTCTGGCCGGCCACTGTTGCGGGGAGGCTTGGTCAGCTGGTTGACGGCCCGTTCGGCGACGACGGCTCTCCTGACGTAGCCTTTGACACTTTCTCCATTCACTGGTGACAAGAACGGCTGAATTTCGGGAGGTAGCTTGGCTGTGATGTGACTCAGTGCTGCCTCTGGTGGTATACCTGGATGGATTCTCCTGAACAGCTGTAACTGTCATGCCACAAACTTTTCCGTGCTACCCAGGTCCCGCTGCCGTTCTCCGTAGAACTGTGCCTGACAGCTGGCGATGGCCTCGGCGGCGCTGAAACTGTGACGTAAGGCTACCACTAGCTCCGTCCACGTCGTGTCGCAGCGGCCCCACAGGCTCCACCACTCTCCTGCTGCACCAAGCCAGTTCCTGGCCACACGTTCTACCCATTCCTCTAGTGACACTCGGTACCTAGACAGACGTTGTTCGCACTGAAACACAAACTGTTCAAAGTCCTCACACGGGTGCCCTGTGTACTCTGGCACTTGTACATAGTAAACAGGCGCGACTAAAACAATAAAATTAAGACAATTTGAATTTTCTTTAACGAAGTGTTTAAAAAAAAAAAAATTTATTTCCTACACTAGCAATAATGTTATTTTTCCTTCTCAATGTAGTTTCAGAATTGGTATCAGCAGTATCTGACAGACAGTGCTTGAAATCAACATCGGCTCCCCTAAACTTTTCAGTAGTGCCACAGAAACTGTTTAAATGTCTAACTTAGTGTATTGTACCCAAGATATATTTTTTTCACTTACACATTTATCTTTTTTTTTAACACGCATACACAAATTAAGCTAGGAACAATGTGTTGGTTACGGTTATGTAAGCTATTTAAGCTACGGTACGTGACATTTACAGTGAATGTCTACCATCGTCTGTGCAGCGTTGCAGAATAAACCAGGCACACCTGCACAATAGGCTCTGTTTCACCACACCAAAAATTGACGTGCGTTTTCCCGAAAACTATTCATCCTAGACAGTCGCTACAAGAGGACCTTTTTTGTTACTAACATCACATTTACCAATAACCCACTCTTAAATGTTAGATTATCCTGACGTTAAAAAAGTTGTCAGCAATTTAATGGAGGCCATCCCTTTTATTTTTGTAATGGTAGAAGGTATCAACTAGCGTTTACTGTTTGTTTGTCGGCCTTATTGTTTTGAAGTAATATCCTTAGTTTTGTCAGTATGTGTCGATCACTGTTGGGTTTGTGGGGAAATAAAAGTTTTAAATTTTGATTTTCAAAGGCGAATTGCTTCTTAAATATCATGATAATGTACAATGTGTCTTGCATATTTCCTGCTTTATTTTACACGAGGAATCACCTGTGTGTGTGTGTAAGCTGTTAAATCAAACACTTATATTTAGTGTTACGAAATAAATTGTACTTACACGTCACGGGCAATATCAGACCAATGAAAAGTGGTGACATTAATGTTTAATGAGAATTGTGAGAGTTTATGTAAATAATAGTAACATTTGATCTTTATTTCAGTCTGAACTAACAAGTAATGAATACTACATTGGGAATTATGACAAGAAGATGATGGTACCAATGATTGTATGTTAAAATAATTTTTTTTAGAAATTGGCCATGGCCAGTCAAGTCTATAGTAAATATGACTTTTTACACTTATCCAGCAGAATGATTTCATGTAACATTAACAGATGTTAAGGTAGTTATTGTGTTTGTTGAAGGTTTTATGTAAATTTGTATTTTGTCATAGTTAAAGGTTAAATACTGACTTTGACCAGCTGTGGGGTATTGTTAGTGCGCAGATGCCGCAATTGTGTGATATTTGTACTGTTTTAATGCAACATTTCTTTTTAAAAAACACATACACATGGTAACTTTAATATTTAAGGTAATTTCTCTTTTCCAAAATCTTGGTGATGTTTTGGTAGGTTTTGTTTTGCTAATGACTTTGTTTAGACTCATGAGTGATGGTCGCCAGGTAGAACCACACCTGACTATTATTGTTTTTATGCATTTACAGATGATATAAATACACTTTGAGCACTGAGCACTACGGTTATGAGTAGTCACTGTGATAGTTAATGGTAATATGTTATTGTTTGATAAATATAATTCACTAAATAAGAGTGAACTGCTTTTTGAAACCAGCTGGTTCAGGTCTAATCTGTTTTTTGTAGCCATGCATTGACAAATAAGCAAGTTTTTTTCTATGAGCTAGGAAGAACGAGTGTCCTGCCATTGACTAACGGTCACACATAGAATCATTTTTTTCAGCATCTGAGGATGGCTTGTTTTGTATAGGGTAATATGTGTATAGGAGGAGGCCCAACACAGATTGTTTTTTTTTTTTTTGTTGTTGTATAACTTGAGGTTGAGAGATGTTAAGTGATGAAGTTTATTTAAAGCAACGTAAGTGACTCAAGTTGCTTGAAGTGGTTGAAATTATGTTTTATGAGAGTTTTGTAATGTGGCAACTTTTATGCATTTTATCTTAATGATGTTGTTTTATTGATCAGTTTGCTGACAGGAACAGTTGATAGTAATAGTGGGGCATTGAGGTTATGGGTGTTCTGTGGGCACCTACCAGCCCAGTCACATACCATTACAGTCACGCATATTATTGGCTACATAGCTATCATATACACTTGTTTTGTGACAATGGGAATGCGGACCCAAATATAAAATATTATAAATAAAACTCAGAGAGTATGAGCATGTTTGTAGGAATTAAAGTATTACAAATTATATATAATATTTTTTAATCACACTTGTAATGTTGAAGAGCTCTGCTATGTTTATATAGTGTGATATGTTGAAGGGGTTGAATTTAATTAGTTCATGTTAAAGTAAAAGAATTGTAATGGTAGTGATATACCTACTATTGACAAAAGAAAAAGTGGACTTTAAACTAATTGTTTCTAGTTAATAAAAGACATTAACCTGGATGTCAAATATTTCCAGTTGTAGGTTTTTCGTGTGTTGAAAAAGCTGGACTAACTATGTTTTTGGAGAAAATTTAAGCATTTTTAATAAGATTTTTGTTTTTGTGTAATTTGTTTGTTTTGATGAGCATTTTCCGATTAGGTTCAGGAACTACTAATCCAAAATTTTCTATTTTTCCTGAGTAATTGGGGGTGATATAACACTATAGGTTTTTCATGTTCTGTGCAGATACGAGATAAATGTATTTTTTTTGTGTGTTTCAATTTACTATTATTTTTTTATTTTTACATATACATACAGGTGTTAATTTTAATGATATCTGTAGTATTTATTCAACTCAAGGAACACATTTATTAATTATTTTATAGGCAGGTGTGTGCGAGGGTTTAGATTAATCCAGTTATGGCCGGTTGGCCAGGTAACAACAAGCCAAGTTTTCCTTGTTCGCAAGTATTGTGAAAGTAGGTTTGCTGTACACCCAATAATGAAGAGGCATGGGTTTTATTTAATCTCTAGAGGTTGGTGTGTGTGTATTGGGTAGCAAGTGATTTCATGCATTGCAAGGCCGTGAATGATTTGGAAAACTTTGTTTCAAATAACTTAAAATAATAAGTTAACAATACGAGTCAATTATTTTTTTGTATATATGCGTAGCTTTTGGTAAAAAGAGTAGCCGAAAGGTTTGCATACCTCTAAATTAACCGTATATAAACAGAAAGTAAGAATTTTATATTACAAATTGTCACAACAAAAAATAGTAAGGCTGCGATGTAATGAGAAGAAGCAGACATCATTTCCTTTTGGGGGGGGCCAAGTGAGACGTAGCCCCAATTTTCCAAGGGTTTTTCTTGTATGTTTCTTGTATGCTTGGCGAGTAAGACATTTGGCGTATGACAGTCCTGCATGCATCAGGTTCTTCATTTGGGAAGTTTCAATTGGTAAAATAATATGCATCATTTACTTTAGACCAGAATACATTTGTGGCTTATGTTCATTCTTTATATATTTTCCTGTCATGATGTTTTAGTTTCTACAAAAAATATCAATATTTTGTAAATAAGGACTTATATTTTTTGCTTCAGTTGCAATTGGTTTCTGCTGTTAACAAACAAAAAAAATTTTTTATTATTTTGCCCAAAATTGCAATTTTAGTGCTTTTAATGCAAAACAAACAATAAAATAGGGAGAAAAATAAGAAACTGCATTTTTTAGGATCAGGTTTTACATGATGTGTTGGTTTGCAGAAATGTGGGATAAATATTCATATTGGACCTCACGAAATGAAAGCATATTTATACGGCAGCCAACTGCATAAACAAACTTTTTTTTAAATTTTGGAAATAGATATTTTGATTTTCAGCAGTAAATCACTATCTATATGTCCAGTTATGAAATATAAAATTCTCAACGGGATTTTGAAGCAAAATATAAAATTGCAGAAGCAAGGTTTTATAGCTTAAAACACTTTTTAACAGTAGCTGTTTTCAATGTCAGATTCTCCATCCAAGGAAATATGCAATGGAGGGTGCTATGTTGTTACTGGATGTACTTTTGAGTAAGTTATTTGAATGGGCACACATTGAGTGGGTTTTTTTTAAACTGATTCAGTAGTTCAGTTTCAAGTTGCAAAACTTCACATGTATGACTAATAAATTACAGACTAGAATGATATGATAATTGCCTGACATTTCCAAGGAACATTCCATTAGAAATATAGTTGGTGTTCTTTTATTGTGTACAAAAGTGTGGGAAACACGTTTTTCTGTTGCGGGCTTATATTTGACTTTTTTTTGTTACCTACTGCAACAGTTCCTTAAGACTGATCTTTACCAAAAAATTATTAATTTTATATGTGTACCAAACACTATCCAACTTTTACACATTACATAAATAGTGATTTCCCACAAATAAAGTATATTTTGGTTCCATAGTTTTCGTACAAGCACATGTCAAAACTGTGATTTGACCATTTTTGCTACTTACCCAAAATAAAAACTATTGAAATTATATGATTGAAACAATTCTGAGTGAAAATAAATTTACTAAGCTACAGAACAACATCTTCGTTTTCTCATGTAAAAATATTTAAAAAAAAGAAAAGCATTCAAAGATGTGCATAAATGTAGGTACATTCACGATTATTTTCACACAAACAATTTTTATGTGAAACTACAAAGGTATAATTTTTCAGCTTAATAAATTTATTTCACTTTTAAATTATTTCATTAGTATAGTTTGAATAGTTTTTACATTGGGTAAAAAGTGAAAATGTTCAAATCACTATTTTTACTTCAACTTGTATGAAAACTATGGAACAGAAAAATATTTTATTTGTGGGAAATTATTATTAATATAGTTTGTTAGAGTTTAACAGTGTTTGGTATAGTTATAAAATTACAAACTTAACTGACAAAAACAGACCACAGTGGCCAAGTTTTGTCTCCCACTGTAAATGCATAAAACATACATATATGGCCGCAGCATAACATTTATTTATTAACGGACACTAGAAATGTTAGAGCACTAATTGTGGGAGCTACAATGTTTTTTGTCTTGTTATAAATAAAGTTTAAATCTAACAATATTCTTAAAATGGTGAGTGTGATGTATGTAAAGTAAACTAGTGTATTCCAAGCACGCTTGCTTTATTATTCTTTTACAAACCCCTCTCTACAGATCAACTCCTTGTCTCGCTTTCCAACCTTATTTATCTCAGTTTCCATTCCGCTCAGGTTAGCGTGTTGCCAACCTTACTCTCCTGACAGTGGTAAAAATTTGTTAGGTCTACAAGACTTATATTTGAGTTTTAAGGAACACAGTGTAAAATGACAGTGTCCATTTCTGCAAACATTGAATTGAATCAGTGGTCTATGGCTACACATTGAAAGTTAAAAAATTAGAGACTGAGATGATGTTTATGTGGCAATTTTCTAAGAAAATTTTTTATGTGACAATTGTTTTCTAAGATGCTGCTAATATTAAATAAATATCACAAATTTGCTGCATAATACATTAGTTCCAATTATTTTGTGTAATGCATAGTCACCTAAATTTTATTCAATACTCCTTAGTTTCAAATCTAGCAGGAAGTAATTGTATAGTGACTCAAGGATGTGTATTAATATATGTGTCAAATTACACATCACTCACATAAACAAAAAAATCTATGAAATTCTTATATTCAAAGCAATACAAACAACTAAGGTAACTTACAGCAGAAAAAATGTTTTCTCTGCAAACTTTGGTTTAAATGTAGTTAATTTAGTGCCTTTAATACAGTGATAGTGAATTATTTCTCCAACAACATTGAGTACATGCCTTTAATAAAATTTAAAACCATTTACTGAACATCGTTATGTGTAAATACTCTATGAACAAGAAGACATGGCTGAAGCGTAATCGACAACAAAGGCCATCGTGCAACATTACAACATAAATTAAAATATATATTGTGACGTGCACTGGCACGTAGCACTTACTTGGCCTCTTATCACACAGTAATGTCAATTTTTTTTTGTCGTAAATTTTTTTTTTTTGTAATAACAAATTAAGTAGTCCAAATTAACCAGGTATAAGGATGTATACGGCGGGATCCAACCTATTAATTGGGGATGCGAGTAGAGAAATTTACATTAAAAATTTATTTTTAATTTTAAATTTAACTTTAAAGCAAGAGAAAAGCATAGAATTTTACATGTCAATTTTATTGGATTTATATCG
>PNEQ01130999.1:0-14177 GCA_003012365.1 Medauroidea extradentata
GTGGTTAAGAAGGGCTTTAGGACTGCTTGGGAGGGTGTTAAGTGGAGTTAGTAATGAGGTTATGGGAAAGACATATTGCACGATGGTTTGTCCAGTATTGGAATATGTTGCCGCAGAGTGGGATCTGTATGGGGAAGTTACAGGAGCTAGAGAAGGACAGTGAGGTGGGTGATGAGTAAATGAAAGAGGCAGGGTCAGCGTGGTGAGGAGGAAAGGAACTTTAAGGCCTAGGGTGATGAACGGGGAGGGGGGATGGGGCAGTTTGGCCTGCAAACTAAGGGAACTTTTAAGAGAAATGGTAGCAAAAGTATACAATTCAGAGGGTGTGAAGGAGAATGGAGAGGGGCAGACAGTCAATGCTGGTGAGGATGGCGAGGGAGTGGAATGCACTGCAGGAAGAGTTGGTGACTGTGAAGGGGGTTGGAAGGTTTAGGAGAGGACTGGAGGATTGGAGCTGTGGGGATGGGTGAAGAGAGTGCTCGCCACCGGGCATTAGCCTGACTGAGAGTGTCTAATTTATTATTATTATGAATGGAGAGGGATAGACAGGGTTAACTGTTAGCTAATGGGAGAAGGGAAGCAACATTGAGAAGATTGAAAGGGTGCGGTGGAGAACATACAGTAGGCTTATAGAGTACAGTATATGGTAGTTAATTACATCCATCAGTTCTTTATTGTGTACATTTTTGTACAAAGATAATATTTTTTTAGGGGGGGGGGAGTAGAAGGTTTTGTATTGTGAATTGATGACTAAAAGGGGCTGGAAAGTTTAGAAATTGTATTTTTGAGGGGCAGGCAGGAATGATCTCACCACAGCTCATATGCATTAATTTATTTGCCAGACATTTAAGGACCTGGGAAGTGACAGGGGCAGATAACCTTGCCACCAGGTAGTTACCAAACTGTAATTGATATTAGATATCTTGTCCAATTTCTCTTCCCCATTCCATATGTGGCTAAATTATGCATGTATGTTATTGCTTTATGCTGTCACCTGTACTTATTATGCATCGAGTTGGCAGTAACATTTTAATTTAAGGTATACAAAAATACGACTTGTGATATTAGGATTATTTTTTCACAGAAAAAGTAGGTTAACGATTAGGCAGAATTGTACAACATTAAAAACAGACCGATCCACTACATTATAGACCTTGGAAACCTCCGACACCATCAAAATATGCAGCAAATTATTTTTTCACAGGAAAAGTAGGTTAACGATTCGGCAGAATTGTACATATAAAACAGACCGATCCACTACAACACTATAGATCTTGCAAACCTCCGACACCATCAAAATATGCAGCAAACGGTTAAGGAGATAATATGAAATCATATACAATGCTCACGAACATCACCTACATGAATGTACTGATTAACATTTCGAAAGCGTGTTTAGAAATTAAAACTACCAGTGTCTCGCACAGATGCGGAATGTATTTAATCGAACTTTTAATTGCGTGCATGATGCCTGAAAATATTGTTTGCGTCTTGTAGTTTTTTGCTAATATGTTACACGCCATAATAAATAAATGAATTTACATCGAGCAACAGAAATGAATTTTACACGAGTCGTTAAAAAGATTGTTCTCGCAAACAAAATGTGTCCTCATTGAAACAAGTTTCGTTTTCACTTCTGCACTTGTAGTTCCTGGACACACATCATTAACGACATAATAGATGTTTTTTTCATAATTATCGCATAATGCAATTACAGCTTCGGCCAACCACATTGTGTAATTTCAAATCATAGACAAAATTGACAGAAACGAAAATGGACATTGGACTTGGAGGCATATTTCACACCCTGCAACATGATGCCGACAAATGACAACCACAACCCTCTGATTGGCTAAAATTTCCAACTTGTAGCACTCCTTCCACAGAAAATAGCACCGGGCCAAAAATGAAATCCTCCTAGAAAACGGCCAGCGTTCTGCCATACCTTCCACAGAACCTTCCACAGCACCTGCCACAGCAACTTCCATGGAAGAAACTTCCATCGTGGCACACAGGCTTAAGACGCGACTTTAGGTAACCTGCCAGGTAAGTTTAACTTCAGAGTAGTTACCTACAGGTTAACTCAGAGAATGGTAAGACCGGCCCTACGACTAGTAACATTTTTATACAACACAAGACACGAGACAGCGCAGCGCCTTAAAACCGCACATGAAGAGCCGAACAGTGACACTTTTACACTGGAATCTGCTTAAAATGACCTGAGTATCTGCTGTCCAGTTCGGTGAATCCCCGAAAAGACATTCACCTCCCCCACACTTCCTCAAAGACAATCAGCAACTGCTGTTTGCGATTCATGACAGTTTGAAGTTTTTTTACTTTACGTGTTGTGGGGCACAGCTCCTAGCCTTGGCAGAAATACCGTACAGCCAATAAGCAATTTAACTCGGTACGGGGTAACACACAGTCGAAAATACACAAAAAAACGCGACATTACACAAAAAGATGCGACATTACACAAAAAGATGCGAAATTACACAAAACAGCACACACAAAATGGCCTCAGAAATCTAAATAGTCCATAGGCAGTGGAGATACACATCGAAGGTAAATACCCTACCAAAAATTTACACCAGAAATCAACAGAAAACAACAGGAATTCCAGTGGTTTCTGTTGTAGGAAATATACATTCTAATGTATTTTTATTGGTTTCGAAAGTTTCCTGTTGAATAACCAATAACCTTCATTGGATACCATTGGTTTCTGTTGGCTGCAACTGGGATCTTTTCATTGGTTTGTGTTGGGTTTTGTTGTATATTCCATTTTATTGGGTTATATTGGTTTGGGTTGTGTGTTGGTTTCCATTGGGTTCTGTTGTTTCCTGTTTATCATTGGTTTCTGTTGTCTCCTGTAGGTTTTCAACATTTTATGTCTTGTGTTATTGGTTTTCAATGTTTTATGCTGTGTGTTGTTCGTTTTTGTTGGTCCTGAAGGTTTTCTTTGGTTTATGTTGTGTCACATTGGTTTTTAATAGTTTCATGTTGTGGTCAATTGGATTTCCATTGGTTCCTGTTATGTATTGTTGTATCTATTTAATTATATTTTATTGTTTGTTCTTGTGTTTTGTTGGATACTGTGGTGTTTTGTTGGATACTGTTGTATTTTATTGAATACTGTCGTGTTTTGTAGGTTACTGATGTCTTTTGTTGGTTACTGTTGTATTTTGTTGGCTACTGTTGTGTTTTTTTGTTTCTGTTGTGAATCGCTGGTTTGTGTTGTGTTTTGTTGGGTTCTGTTGTGTTTAACTTGTTTCTGTTATTTTTTGTTGATTTTTGTGGAGTTTTGTTGACTTTTGTCTTATTCTGTTGATTTCTGTTGTGGTTTGCTGTGGTCTGTTGGTTTTTGTTGTGTTTTGTTGATTTCTGTTGTGTTATGTTGGTTTCTGTTGTGGTTTGCTAGGGGTATGTGGGTTTTTGTTGTGGTTTGTTGGTTTTTGTTGTGGTTTGTTGGTTTCTGTTGTGGTTTATTGGTTTATGTTGTGGTTTGTTGTGTCTGTTGGTTCCTGTTGGGGTTCGTTGGTTCTGATGCAGATTTTGGGGTTCTTTTGTGGTTTGCTGGGTTCTGTTGGTACCTGTTGGAGTTTGTTGGTTCTGGTCGATTCTGTTGTGTTTTGTTGGCTCCTGTCGTGTTTTGCTGGGGTCTGTTGGTTTCTGTTGTGTTTTGTTGGTTTATGTTGTAGTTTGCTATGTTCTGTTGGTTTCTGTTGTTTTTGTTGGATTCTGTAGTTTTATATTAATTCCATTTGTGTTTTGTTGACTACCTAATGTTGTGTCCTGGGTTTTATTATTTTCTACTGTGTACTGTTTTCCATTGGGTCGTATTGTTGTTGGTTTCTGTTGGGGGTTGTTGGGTTCTGTGCTGTTTTTTTAATGTCTATTGTATTTTATATTGTTTTTATTGGCGTTCAGCTACACAGCAATTGACAGTGTCTATTTAAGTAATACACACAAAAATTTACATGTAAATATGTCGCAATACATATGTTAACAATATTTAATTCAGTCACATAGTAAAAACACAATTGATATGGCATATTTCCAGATACGAAATTATTGCATACAAGAAACAGTCCCTAATATGTTCCATCAAAGAAATGTCGCACGGGACATATGTTACTGATTTTTTCTGGCTACAGTATTGTAGCTGCGTATATATGGCCATATACTTGCGTCAAAAGTCTTTCATTGTTAATAAATCCAAGTTTAATAGTAACGTCCATTTTAATGGGTTTATTGGTCTGTAGAATTGTATTTAATTATTTATTTTAACATTTGATGGTTCGTTTTCAACTTTATTTATCCCGATGTTGTTGCTTCGGTTAAAGTGTGATTTTTGTTTATGTTGTTCCTTTTTTTTTTTTTTTTTTTTGCAGTAGTGGTGCATGGTGTGGTTTTTTGTTTGTTTATGATTACAAAGATCTATAAATGTATTTGATCGTGTTTTGAGTTTTGTTGTTAAAGGCCGGTTTCACGACAGTTTCGTTTAACTCCATGTTTAACTGTGTTTAAGAAAGTTTAGTTTCACCATGAAAATAATTCAGTTAACTAACTGGGTTTAGTTAGGCGAAGTTACGAGCTTAACTTTTGCAGAATGGTATGTATCAACAACATGGCGGTGGCCAGCAAGGTCCATAAAGGCGCCTTCCATTATTCACTGATATCATTGACAGCTCGCCAGTGTTCGTGAACAATAAGGGAACAGTGTCAGTAATCAGTAAAATATTTTCTCCGTCAGTAACAGTGACGGATTTAAGCAGTTATCTTAGGGGGGGCGGGGAGTATGCCTTAAGAAGTATATATACCAACCCCACGAACCAAAAGCAGGGAGTCCGGGGGTCCTCCGCTGGAAAAATTTGAATTTGTAGGTGCAAAATGGTGGTATTTAAGGAGTTTTCAGCCTAAAAATTCGAGTGTACTACTTTCAAAAAATTGTTATATTTTTTACGATTAATTTTGCTTGTAAAAGGGTAATCTTTCTGCTGATATAAAAAATTCTGACTTGTCATGTGGTCACCACCTCATTTAAAACGAGTGATAACCATCAATTATAAGCAACTATCATAAATTACATATATAATAGTAAATGTGCCATGCGACGATTCATTCTTCTCGTCATCGTGCCAGGATGCCGACATTCTGTATGTACAGAATTGTATTTAGGAAAAACAGAAATGTATATAATATGTCTTTGTGAAAACAGCAGGTGTAAGAGTCTGGACCTTCTCGCTCCCACTAACACTCATTTAACCCTCGTAGTTGCCGGACAAGAGGGGAGGAAAGCCAGCCTATTGTGTTTAAGATACAAATGTTAAATAGTAACAATAATTACAATGTGTGAAATTTTAGGAATTAATTAAAATACATATAAGGTATTTGTTAAAGTGCAGATGAATGAAATTAGCCAATAAATGCGGCAGTGGCAGGAAGTTAAAAGTGTCCTTGAGAGGTGGGGCCATCTTTCGGAAGCTGTCTCCTGATTGGTCCAGCTGAACCAATGCCTAGCAGGATAAGCGACAGGGAGGTGGGCGCTAAACAAGAGCATGGCTAGGTTGTTCACAGATTTTAGGAGAGATGTTTTCGAGCTGCGGAAGACGTCGTTGAGACGCAGATAACAGAGGGCCGGGGTGCCGCCGCAGGGCGTCAGTTCAGGAGCCAGACACCTTTAGAGAGGCGGTGTTGATTCAAGAGAATGACAGGCCGGGGTGATACTGCCGGGCATTTTCAATTTATGCGTCGGGACACCTACGAGTTGAGGTATTCGAACCAGTTATTTAGAAGAATTGCAAAGCGTTACAAGTTAGGGCGGCAGACCGCCATGGTAACCTTCAATGTATTTTAGCTTCGTATTGCTAAAACTAGTAGGTGTATAATCATCAAGTACAAAACCGACAAACCTTGTATGATGATATGCTACGGGAGGACAGTGAGAACTTGCTATCTGGTTTAAACTGCACTTGCCGACTTCTTGTTACTCCACACACTTTACACCACAGAACTTTAGGTTGCCGCAAATTTAGTACAACTTTAAGATTCTGCATGTACGAATATATTTTTGTTGTGTTAGCTCTTGAAAAACGTACTCTAATTTTAATGAATGACAAACTAAGATGCACAAAACATTTTGAATTTAGAAACTAAGAGTGTTTATTACGTGCTACAGATACCACATTGGAAATCATACCTACCAGACCTCACAAAAGATAGGCTCGACCTGGAAAATTTTATAATAAATTTTGTTCTGCTGGTCCACGATTTTCTCCCGAGCATCTTCCAGTTAACCCTGCCCCTTCATTCCGGTGGTGCGGCATACTCATATCAGGTCACCCATCGCAAGCACAAAGTATCTAGTTGTTAAGTACTGATCAAAATCTCTTCACTCGTTGAAAATCCTCATGTCACTGTTCCTGCAGTTAACTAAAAATATGTAAACAGGTATTTTCTCTAACTTACTAGTTAATATTCAACATTAAAACATTACGTAAAACACTTCACAACAAATATATTTGAAACCATCACTCATTCACTGCACACTAGGGACTAACAGTGCATAAAGGCACTCAGCCCCCCCCCCTTCCGATGCTCCTCGACCTGACCACTCGCCCTCCTACTGAAAAAGTGTCGAAAAAGATGTTACAAAATAAAAAATAGGAAATATATCCACACAGCACACAGTGCTTTTCGAGCAAGAACGACCCCCCACTTACGTAAAATGGAGCTTGAAAGAAGGGGAAAAGTTGTTTAACAATATTGAATTCTGCATTTATGATCATGTAAAATGTACATATTATATGAGTGTCTATATTAAGTCATTCATGAGTCCGTGGGCATGGTTGAATATTATTTGCAAATATTTATTTGTACAAATGCTATGTTTCTTCTTTACATATTTTAACAATTTTCTTCACAAAAAACACACATCAGGTTCTTAGGGGAGCGGTCGCTCCCTCCACCCCTCCCAACTTAAATCCGCCACTGGTCAGTAAATAGATAATATCGGAACGTTAAAACAGTAAAATATAATTTGTATATTTGTTACGTATTGATACATCTACCACGACTTTTACGACTCATATAATTTTCTTCGTTTTTGCACGATGCAGCTGAAACACTGTGTGAATTTAAGGTTTTGGATGCAGTATCCATTATTTTTAAATACATAAGCAAGGTAGGATTCAACCTCTAAACATTATTTAGGCTTTGCAAACTGCACAACGAATGTTTCAGTAACAATAAACAGACGTTAAATAAAAGTATATAAATTAATAGATACCCACTTTGGCCATTATATCTTAAAAAGACTTCTTGTCCTACCATTAGATAACTTCAACTTTTGAATATCCGCCAAAAATATTGGTTTGCTGACAACACTGATGCTCTGAAGCGCCAGTACAATCGGTAATCTCCATAAACGGATGTAGCCTCGCACAGGGTATCGGCATCAACCAACCATCAGTGACTATCAGTGCCATCAGCAATATCGGAACCATAGCTGACACTACTGAAAACACTGACCAGCGAAATCAGCATAACATGGGACTCAGCATCGAAAGGGCTACTTTAACCTTTACAAGTAATACAAAACAGAGCAGTACGGGTAACTTTTGAGTATCATAATGCAACATCAACCAAGGAAATGTATCAAGCTTGTAAGATACTCCCAGTGAAGTACCTTTACAAGTACAACTTATTATCCATCATCCATATAAACTCAACCAAACACGACACTAGAAGTGCTGTGCATAACTATAACACTAGGCATGCTAGTGACGAAATTTTACACTACATAAACACAGAATTCGGAGACAAGCATCAAATTTCCAAGGCCATCAATTGTACAATTCACTACCTTATACTTTAAAGAACAAAGTCAACCCCAAAACATTTAAGAAATTTCTTAAACAAGAAATGCTGATAAAGTTAACAGATTGTGATTCCCTACTCATTTAGTAAAAAATTTCAATTAGAATCTCACGCTTACCGTATTGTGGGCTGTGTACAATTCAGTTAGTTTCTATGTAAGATAAAGTGTTAGTTTGTTATGTTCTCTTGTTATGTAGAATATGCTATATTTAAAATCAGTATAATTTCTTAACTCACAGTATTTTTCATGGAGCGTATGTAAACATAGGTGTCATAAGGTTCGATCTTTGAACAGTGAATGATGCCTACAATGATGTCAATAGCGGGCTGGTTTATTTAGTATTATAAACCTTATTTCCTTTGGAATTCAATGTGCCTTATTGTATTTGTTTAGTTCCTCCTAACAGGGCATTCCTTATCCTATGAGGATATGGGCAACAGTCTTTTGTTACTTGTAAAAAAAAACGATTTAAATATAATTTGGTAAAGTTGATACACAATTGATTTGTTTTCTGCATATACCAACCGCCACGCCTCCTGGCGATTATAGTTATTAAAGAATGTGATAATGTTGCTTAAAAATTTATTTCTTTCTCATCTCAACATTTCTAGTTAACTATTTTACAGTTGTATCACCCTCCAGATTATTTAACCAATGTAATTAATTATGTTTCTTAGTGAATTATTTATTTTATTTACTTTTTATTGAATTGCCATGTATCGTTCTGGGTTGCACCTGCATATATTAGTTAGACCTGTACGTCACGTCATTTTGTAATGTGGTATGTTGACCAACAAGTAATCTGTAATCAATGCGTTAACAAGTTACTTAATCTGTAATCTAATATGTTATTTATGTTATTGTGTTTTCACTGCTGTTGCAAGTTCTTTCTATTATCTTATTTTTGTATAAGTGTCGCCATGTCATTCTGTTCGTATAACATACTATTGTAAAAGATCTCCAATTTTGAGCTATGCTCCAGGAGATCAATTGAAAAACCAAAAATGTAATTTTTGTTCTGTAATAAAAATATTGAAATTTATTTATTTATTTTTTTATTTATTATGTTTAAAGTGCCATCCAACAGTCATGCGACCAATAACAGGATGACACTAAACACATAACAGATACAAATACAGAAAACAAATACAGAAACACAGGATAAACAACTAACAAAGGACATACAAATGAAAACAGACACATAAAACAAAGGACTAGACACGTACAACACACACTGATAGGACAACATGGGTAAAACATTTAAAAGAAGACAGACAGAACTGAGACACACTTAAACAAACCTTATTTAAAGTCCCAGAATACAATTTTTTCTATCGTTAAAAGGATCAAATTTACAAATATCATTAAAATTGACTATACATCTGTTGATTAAGTTTTTATTTTAAGATAATGCGTAAAAAAGATTAAAGTTTCTACTAATACGGTTAGGCACCTTTAAACCTGTATTGTTTATAACAGTTTGACAATCAAAATAATAGAGAAAGGAGTTAATAAAAAATAGAGCATCATTAACTATCCTACGAGCATGTTAAGTGGTTGTCTTAAAATCAGTAAGAATATCCACATAACTGAAAGGCATTAACGGTTGAGAGAATCTCATGTAAATAGTTTTAAATAATTTGTATTGTACTGACTCAATACGATTCGAGTCCTTGATGGTAATGCTATTCCAAATAACAGAGCAGTGTTCTAGCTTGGACCTAATCAAAGCATAGTAAAGGCTAATTAAGGAATCCGGAGAAGAAGCATTATAGGTCAGGAATTTTACTAACCCTAGAGTACGATGAGCATTGGAGATTAAATTATCAACATGTGAATGAAAATAAAGTTTACTATCTAATAATATTCCAAGATCATGTACATTATCATTACGTTTAATTTTGCAATTATTTACCGAATAATCAAACTTTATAGGGTTAGTTTTACGCGTAAATGTAATACAGATAGTTTTATCGTAATTTAGATTCATACTATTATTCTTGCACCAATTATGGACTAACTCAATATCAGCTTGAAGTTTAAGGCAATAAGAAATATTACTAATTTTAGCAAATATTTTCAGGTCATCAGCATATAATAGGCAATTAGCAAATTTTAATTGTTGTACAATATCATTAATAAACAAATTAAATAAAAGAGGGGACAAAGTGCCACCTTGAGGGACGCCAGAGGATGCAAGAGAGGAAGTGGAAAAGACATTCTTAACTTTGACAGTAAAAGTTCTGTTCATCAGATAGCTCTGAATCCATTTAATATAGGCACAATCGAGACCTAAGTTCTTAAGTTTATGTAGAATGATGGAATGTTGACAAGTATCAAATGCTTTTTTTCGATCAAAATATATAGCATCATATTGACCTCTCGATATGACAGCACTATAAATTTCATTAATGTATTCAAATTAATTAGTTGTAGTGTTTCTTTTATACTGAAACCCATGTTGACAATTGGATATTATATTCTTATAATGAAAATTAATATGTCTATGTATTATTTTTTTCCATTTCTTTAGAAAATGTACAAAGCAGCGACATAGGCCTGTAGTTATTAAGATTATATTTATCTCCTTTTTTAAAAACAGGAATTACGTTAGCCTGCTTCCACATGATAGGAAAAATACCACAAGACAAGCTAGTATTAATGACCTTAGTTAATATGGGGGCAAAGATTTCAGCACAGGCATTAATTATAAAATTATGGACACCGTCAGGTCCTGAAGATTTACTAGATTTAAGATTTTTGATACACCAAAGTTCTGAACTGATGTTGACTTTAGGGATAGGTAAATGAGTATAAGAATCAGAGGTGAAATGTATATTGGAAGTTTGAGAAGGTTTTTCATAGATCTCAGCAAAATGTTGACCAAACAGGTTAGCTACTTCACTTGGATCTTGTATTAAATTACCGTTATTTAGAATGGTAAAGTTAGGGTGGTGACCATCTTTCATCAATTTTACATACTTCCAAAATTGTTTGGGATTACGTTTAATATTGTTATTTATTTCAAGAAGCCAAATCCTTTTATCAGTTTTAATTTTGTTCTTCACCAATTTGCGCTGCACAGAGAAATTTGAATAATTTTGTTCATTCTTTTGAATTTTATACTTTCTGTAAAGATTATATTTTTTCTTAATAATCTTAATAAGAGCAGAGGAAAACCAAACAGGGTATTTTCTATTAGATATCAAGGTTACCGGTATGTAAGTATCAATAATTTTGAAAGTGTTATTAGCCAAATATTCAACCATGAGGTTAACATTATTCATATTAAGGATAGGACTCCAATCAAATAATTTTAGGGCGTAATACAATGCGAGACAGTCACCGTTGCGGTAATCTCGAGAGAAAAAGTAAGTATTATTATCTGTTAGTTGTGAAACTTCAAGCTGATAGGAGATTAAATTGCAGGATGATATTCACCTTCACTAACCAAAGGTTCAGGAGACCGGGAAACTTCAGTAATGTAACTATTAGAGAAGACTAGATCTAAGAGAGACTTATCAGGTTTAGTAAAGTTAAATTGTGTAATTTTAAGTGAGTTAATATTTTCTAGCAGCAGTAGTCCTTTTTGTTTACTGTAATAATGTTTAATATTTTGGGCATTATGATTTTTCCAGTCAATCCCTGATATATTGAAATCACCAACCACAATAACATGATGAGGATAATTTGATAGTTTGGATTCTGGAGTATCTAAACAGCTTTTATACTCCTGCACAGCAAGTTGAGGAGGAAAACATATATTACCAATGAGAATTTTTATTTTGCTAATAGTAAGTTCTATCCAAACAGCATCAAGATTATTAATTTGAAACTCAGGCTTCAAAACAGCTAGGGGATAAAAAAGGGAGTTAATAGCAATCAGCCCATCTCCTCCCCTAGTAATAATATCGTCATATTTTCTATCACATCGGAAAACATTGTAATAGCTGGGAAAGTATTGGGAGTTAAAACTATTAGAATTTAGCCAAGTTTCAGTTAAGCATATAATATGATAATTAGACACTAAAAGATTTTCCTCAAATTGTTGCCTTTTTGTCCGTAGACTCCTTACATTTTGATAGTAAAGGTGAATATCTTTTAAAGATGCCTGCATAGATAATAAAGAGGTGATTTAAGGAGAGGCGCCTCCGGCCACCTGATTTAAATTAACATCAGGGTCAGAAGTAGCACTCGCCTGGGAGAAAAGCTGAGACTCCTGTAGTTTACCATAAAAAGGGCTAATAAGGCAAACGGAGGGCCAAAAAACTGTGTTAAAAAAACGGTCAAACTCAGATTCCTCAACCGCAACATGGAAAGAAGAATAAGAGTAATATTTTGTTTTTAATTTGGCCACTTTCAAATTTTTCAGTTTTATTTCAGTGTTTATATAGTTTACCACTTCGTCCTCAGTGACGTCAGCAGCAAAGCGCGATATAAATAAAGCCTTCATCCTATGCCTCACTTGTTTAGCAACAGTTTTTAACGAAGCTGTGTTGCGTACGCCAAGTTGAACAGATTTCTTGGAAGTTTGCTTGTCATTCACTTGTTTCTTGTCGGTTGTCTCTTGGGTCCGCAAGTGTCGCCGCCTGTGGTATGCAATGAATCCTATCGTGTCATCAGTTGTCTCGCCATTGTTTTCCATATGGCGTTCGGATTTCGGAAGTGGGTCAACATCAATCAGTTTGTTTTTGTTGTTTGTGTTAGTTTTAGTATGATGTTGCTGCGATGTGGAGCTTTTGACTTTGTCACTATATTTAATGATCTTGGTGGAAGGAGATTTATTGCTCGTAGTAGCTTCAGTTTCTTTTTCATCTGGAACATCGTTCACGCCGGTACAAGTGAGGTTATCATGATCCCTTAACGATTTGAGGGTTCTATTCTCTTCTTTAAGTTCGGAGACCAGCAGAGATTTCAAAAGAGAATTTTCTTCTTTAAGTTCAGTTACCTGGTTTGTGAGTGAGTAAATTTTATCGCTCAGGGAAGCAAACATCTTTTTGACATTATCACCAAGGGACGATAATGCTGAAAGGATCTCTTTGGAAGAACCATCTGTTAGTACCAATAAAATCGGTTCACTGTTTTTCTTGGGCGAAAACATTGTGGTGTCTGTCGTATCCCGTTGTTCACAGTTGTTGCACAGGTAGGTGACTTCAGTTGTTAGATCTTGAGGTTTAACACATTTTGCACACACATGCACACCACAGCTGGCCTCACAATAAATACGTTTTTGCTTACCATACAATGGTTTACCGCATATTTCGCATTTAACAGAACTCGGGGGCATAAACCAAAGTTCTAGTTACGGTTTTTAAGTGACTAACTAAATTGTAACCACTTAAAACAATGAAAAGAGAAGAGCCTACACAAACACATCTGCACCCCACAAACACGTCTATAATAATAATAATAATAAAACGGAAGGCGGACACAGGAGAGGTCGTCTCAAAACGGCAAAAACGTGTTCCGGTGTCTTCGGAAAATGACGTAGGCAGGAGACCGGGATTTGTAAACAACTGTATCAAATGTATTGGTTTCACACATAGCAGTATTGAAAGTTTTTTTTTTATTTGAAGTAAATTGCTTTGAACAGTTTGTAGGTAATTTTGATGTGTGTTTAGCATCTTGAGAACCAGGAATTGATTTGGTACTCAAATGAGTACTTTTTTGTTGCATCTATAAAGACGGACTTACAATAATCCGTCGCTTCCGTCAGTCGTCCGCCCGTCCGCACGTCGACGGTCCGTCTACATAGCTCGCGATTTATAACAATCTGTCATCCGTCCGTCGTTATTCCTTCCACATGCAATGTTATCAATGTACAAACAGAAAACTTCTGCGGGGCATAAACAAATTCCCCTCAACAGTTTATTTATTTTATGGATTTATTCATTAACCTATGGCTGCTAATAAGTGCAAGTTTTGTTTTTCATCAAACACAAATTTTGCGAGCATTACAACAGCATCCTATACTACAACCCACCATACTGCTGTGACCCACATGGAACAGAGTTGAATAGGTGCAGAAACAGAAATAGGCGCTAGAAGTACAAGTGTATCCTCAATATGCTTAATTTAAATGTTGCACCGGTAGCTAGTAATGAGAACTTCAGGACCACTGAGATTGTCACAGTCTATTTTCACTAAAATAAGCACTAACCGTAGATACTTATTACCTTTGCTAAATCAGTGTGCCAAATATATTTTGAAGTTAAGTCCTAAAAAGCTACAACAAGGAAGGTATAAAGTTGTACTTAACTCTGAGTATTCAAGGCATTCTTGTTCTTGAACAGAAACA
>PNEQ01131000.1:0-22766 GCA_003012365.1 Medauroidea extradentata
TTGTTGTTGTGCGAGAAAAAGGTAGACGAAACACAATGTTCTACCAGTTTGATGGTCTGCTGGTTAGATGGATCTTGGCTGAGATGGTCTTGCAGTATTTGAATAGCTTCTGGTACCGGAACTCTTGTAAACAGTGAGACTATGTCGAAACTGACCAAGATGTCTTGTTTATCTGTCTGGAGTTGTTGTAGTGTTTCCATGAAATGGGCAGAGTTCTTGATTAGTGACCTTGGAGTTGGTAGGACTGGAACAAGAATCTTGTTGAGGTATCTGGCTAGTTGTTGTGTTGGTGCACCTATGGCACTAACAATCGGACGAAGAGGTGTGTCTGGTTTGTGAATCTTAGGTAGACCCTAGAATGATGGAGTTCTGGCATCCTTGACAGTAAGTTGTTTCTTGGTTTGTTCTGGGAGCGTTGATTCTGATATTAGTTTCTTAGTCTTGATTCCTATTTGTCTGATTGGATTGCGGTTGATGGCTTTGTAAGTAGAGCAGATATTTTTTGTTTCATAATAATCCTTGTCCATGATGACAGTCGCATTGCCTTTATCGGCCTTAAGAATACAGATCTCACTGTTGTTGCGAAGATCTTTAAGAGCTTTCCTTTCCCATCTGGTGATGTTTGGGGTAGGTATCTTGGCATTTTGGAGGGTCCTGACTGTCTCCGAACGAATTTCTTCTGCAGCTGCAGCTGGAAGATGGATGATAGCTGCTTCAACTCCACATATGATGTCTTCTGTGGGTATCGTCTTGGGTGTGACAGCGAAGTTCATACCCTTAGCTAAAAGAGTTGTGCTATCTTCATCCAATTCTTTGCTGGAAATATTGATGACAACTTGGTGGTTGTCAAGGACAGGAACTGCAGCTTTCTTGTGAAGTTGGTTGAATTTCTTACATTGCCTTACTGTTGCACCTTCTAGGACTGAGGCAGCTTGCTTTGAGGTGATCCTGTCGACTGTTTCCCACAGGAAGTAGGAAATTGTGTTTGACAAGTACAGATGGGTGTCGTACAGCTCTCTTGCATTGATGTCGAGGTCACGGCGAGTTTGATGAATTATTTCTCGTAGAAGAGCTTTACTGGCACGTGTGCAGATTCTGTTGGCTGCTGGTGTTTTGATACTGTGATGGACCTGTGTGAAGTTGGGCAGGACCTAGTGATCTCTGTACCTCTTCAGAAAAGTTAGAGAACTCAAGAGACTGGCTTTCTTCTGTCGGAGTTGGTCAAATTTTCTTGTTAAGGTGGCAGTCTCCTTCCCATAGAGGTTCGTTATGGAATTCTGCAGGCTTTCGCGGCCGTTGTCGAATTGACTGGCTTGGCTTCCGGGCTGGAGCCGCGTCTTCGTGGTTGCAGGAACCGACGTTTCACCGTACATTTCAGCAGGCATCATCAGGGCCGCCTCAGCAGCCAATCACAGGCCAGGCCCCCTAGAACCCCTATATATAGCGGCCCTCTCTACTCCTGGCCAACAGTCTACAGTGAGACCCTGATGATGCCTGCTGAAATGTACGGCGAAACGTCGGTTCCTGCAACCACGAAGACGCGGCTCCAGCCCGGAAGCCAAGCCAGTCAATTCGACATCGGCCGCGAAAGCCTGCAGAATTCCAAGGTTATGATTTGCTTATGTTAACCAACAAATATCTCTCTAAAATATATAAATGCAATTTCGCATCGCGTCTGTCGAGTTGACGTCATAGAAACCTCGCTGCTGATTGGCAGACATATTTTGTTTTTCATGTCGCAGTGGGTGTGTCATTTATGTCGCGCCTATGTGATTTAATTATTGATGACTGTGCAAAAATTATTATTTTTTTACCTTTGGGGGTAGGTTAGGGCTCTAGCCTCCCTCGCTTTCGCTACGTCACTGGCACATATGGCTCAAGGGGTAGATAGAGGATAACCAGTCTTCACCCTTTCACTGCCAAGTGACAGCAGTTAGAAACACAGAAAAAACAGCAGAGAGAGATATACTGTGACCCGGAAGTAATTTATTTGCTACTAAGTACAAAATAATTCCAGCTTATAATAAACTGGAATAAAGGTTACCTACTTGCCATAGACATAGCTTACACTACAAAAAAATTCAAAATTTTGTGTTTTGTGAACATTTGAATAATTAAGTGCTGAAAACATGTTTAAATATATATGATAACAGCATTAGCTGAAGATTTTCAAATTTCATTTAGACTCTCAATTTTGGTGGGAATAGGGGGTGACTGGTGCCCTCCCTCCCCCCATCTGGCTTCACAACTAATTAATCCACATTATCAGTTGTTGAAAAAGTTCATTTTGTGCCAGCCTCTGACTCATTTCGGTTTAAGTGTGTGATTGGTTATTGGTTCGAGTTCCAAGCTAGAATTGAGTCTGAAATTTAAATCATAAGCTTACACATGTGTATACACAAGTATCCCAAATTACATTGCAGTGGTTCACATTAACAAAATTCTGTTGTGGCGATGTAACTGACAAAGTACACACACAAAAACCCAAACAAGAAGTAAACAATTATTTCAGAATCAAACATTTAGCTTCTACAGTCACACCAAAGTTCAAACGTTGAAATTTTGACGAGTGCAGTAACTAAATATTTTTTTGGTGATGTAGACTGAAAATTTCCACGAAATTACAGAAAAGTACAAGCAAAAAAGTATGCAGAAATCTTTGTAAAGAAAGTAACGGACAGTCAGTTTTTCTTGATAACAGAACCCTCCATAAACTTACGGACAATCCGTTTTCTGCAAGAAATTAAAATTTCTTTAAGCTACTAAAATTCCATTTCCCAGAAATACGATATATTCTTGCTTACTACGTTTTCTCGAGATTCTGACGCACAAACTAGTAACCTGAAAAATGTTTCGAATTTGTTGGGATTCGAATCTACGACCTTATAGTTGCAAGGCAGATGCTCTTAACTGTTGTACTACAGCGACAATTTATAAGTAAGTGAATTCCATGCAGTGGTAAGATATTAACTTTATAAGAGACAACATTTGTATTTGACACCCTGATTTTAGAGAACTTCATTAGTTACATTATGAGAAAAAGATTTTATTCTATAGAAATAAATAACTTTAAAAGGTACATATCCGCTAGCGCGAAACGCAGAGAACAGGTGTGATTTATTTCAGCTGTGATGAAGCGAGGAGAATTTAAGATGTGTGTGGCCATGGAGTGGAGTAGGCTAGAAAGGTATGTCATACGGAAAGGGAAGGGACAGGAAAGGCTACAGGATATGCTTTAAGACAGAACAGGGGTATATCATAAGGAAAGGAGGGCTATGACAGGGAGGGTGTATGCTATAAGGGTAGAGATAGGCTGGTACAAGCATAGGGTGCAGGAGAGGGGGTAGACATCCAAGTCCCCCTCATGGTGTTTAGGCATAACTTTTACCATAAGGGTCCATTCCCCTCACTTCCTCTCTCCATTCACTCCTACACCCCACTTTTCATATGGCGGAACTTAAGCCCGCAGCCAATCACAGACCTTGTGGCAATTAGGTGATATTCGTATCGAAAGACCCCAACAACCAATCCCAGCCAAGGACACGCCCCCCTAATGGTCATGTAGGCCAATAGCAGCACCCGTGGGAGGGAGGACTATTTATTTTCAAATGCACCTTGTACCGGTTTTGCTCCCATTTGTGCCAAACCACCGACGTGGTCACTACTCGGAAAATTTCAGTCACTTACTGGTGTTCAGCCCTTTGTCTATGCGCGACACGAGTCCTTGTTCGTATTGCCCTACTCTTCGCGGCAAAGTGTGGACAACCAGGAAGCAGCACTTAACTTCTGTTACTTTAGCTTGTCTTGTCTTCTTTTCGTTTAGCCCCATTGTGCATGCACATTAACTCCAGGGTTCATAGTGATTTATTAGTACCACTTTTTTTAAGAAACACAATAAAATACACTTTAAAATCGTAGAAACATACTTCCATGAATTTATGGAAACTTACGGCCAAACATCTATAAACTGGCAATACGGACAAATTTTCGTAAACAAAAAATTACGGAAGCCACTTCCGTAAAATTACAGTACTTTTCTGTAAATATTTCCGTGAATTTACGGAAATGTTTAAAAGTGTAACAATTTCATGTGTTTGTTGAAACGTTTTATATTTATACAATTGCCTATTGGTTAAATGCATATTTTAAAAAGTCACTGTAGCTATTTTACACTTTTCCTACATGTAATAGTCTACAGACGTCCTAGGAGTCTGTCAAGAAGTACAAAAATTCACAAAGAAAAAAATTACTTGGGTGCAAAAATTGAGATCGGACTTAATTTTGCAGATAATTATATGTTTGAACTCGCTTGTTTATGTAAATTATTTAGACGTTTGGTAATCAAGAACTTAAGTAGTAACATTTTTTGTTGGTGTAATCATCAGCATCACATCCGCCACCACATCCTAATTGTTCTGACGTTTTGACCCTCCACAGCGTCCAAACCATGTATTTCCGGACAGCTGTCCCATCTTTTAAAGAGTGATAGTTTCCTGTCATGCTAAACATACGTTCCCTCTGTGTATTGCCTAAAATGCTTCCTTTGGCCAGTACGCACCCATGCCGCTGCAGCTATTAAGCTACATAGATTTTATTGCAAACAGTATTACATAAAGTGGTACAAGTGGAACAATGACGTTCGGGACTGAGGCCAATGCTTTATTAGTTTACTTTAAACGAACGGAATAGGTAGTCTTGTGTTATCACCTTCTACCTTTTAGCTTTTTTTTAGGCATTCTTGAATTCACTACATTTCAAAATCGTTAAGTGAGCGCCCTTGAGGGTTCGGCAACACTTGCGACACTTGATGTGATTGGGTGTAGCATGTCAGAGACATGTTAACAGATGGTCCACAGAACAACATGTTCATGGCCACTAATTCCTCTAATACGATGGCTTTATGGATTATAACCGTAATATCAGTCATCAGAAACCCAATTACGGTGTACATCACGAGATTGTATGCAACATTCGCATTCGCTGAGCGAACTTTGTTATACACTTTTGTTCATCAGTGACACAACAGTAGTAGTGAAATATTTGATCTCGCATTTTAAATTAAACTAGGCTGGCGGTACAAAGTTTCCCTGGCCGGCATAAGGTTACGCCAAGTGACTGTACTGCCATTAGGAATGCAACACCCCCTGGCGGTGTCCCAAGGAAACTCCTGAAAAAACCCTTCAGTCAGGACACCACTAAGGATGGCGCGCGAAAGTCTGTCACCACCGTTCCCCACATAGCGATGACGGTTACCTCAAGGAAAGGCTTAAAAGGACTAAAATCTCTTTTTTGCGTTACAGAGGGTGAGAAAAATAGAATAAATTTGAAGACAGCATTAATAATAATAATAATCTACGAAAATACCTAAATGCTTTGAATACAATCTCCCATAATTTATTACAATAAACGCTTACAATAAAGTTTCTGCAGAAGAATCATAACCTTGACACCATTGCCAAACAAATAGCTATTTGAAAATGTTAGGAGAAAATGGCTACATACAATACTTTGGTTAGCCAAATGAAAGCATACAAAACAATTTCAACCACTACATACATAATTTCTGATGCCATGAATACTACAACAATAGTACGACCAATAATACGTTTGTTCATGCTTTCATTATCTCAGACCATTTCAAAAACTTCATAAGTACGTCTACCCTACATGGATCAATAATACAATATAATAATACATTTAAATAGTTTTGAAATACAAACATCGTAAACTTGTGCAGAAAGAGTAGCATCATGACGCCCCAGGAATCCGAGTATGTCATTCGGACCACAGCGACGCTTATTTATAGGAGAAAATTAACTCCTTCCCCTAAATATCACCGTCCAATAATATTTAACATTACGTAATACTATCGTAACAAACATCCTCTATACTACGGTGGCGCTATCTACAATGAACAGTTCTGCCAACTGCATAAAAAATTAATTCAGAAAATTCTCGGCGAGAGACGGCCTATGTGACTTCCAAAACCCAATCACGATATAACTGACGTCACAGCTGACGTAGGTAGCAGCACAGCTGGCTTCCTTCTTCTTGAACGTGTGTCGAGTTCTTCTGTAGCCGCCGTCGGTGACGGTTCTGTATATTTCACGCATAGTGCTGGTGCGGCACCCCATTTGATTGCGAGTTTCCTCTCTTTCGATGCCCTCATTTGCCTGGCTGGTGGATTCTTCTGGGTCCTCAGGCCATTTTGCTGGTGCTGTTTTGTGTAATGTAACGATTTCTTGTACATTTTCGACTGTGCATAGCTGCGTACAGAGTTAAATTGTATTTTTTGGCTTACGGTTCAATTGCCTAGGCCAGGGGCTGTGCCCCACAACGCGTGAAGTAGTAGAAGTGGTAGAACGTGTGTCGTGGCAGCAGACAGTTGTGCGGGTCGGAGTGAAACTTCGGTTAAATTGCCAAATGCAATTTTAGGAAATTTGAGCAGCTTAACCATAGTTGAGGGGTCGCAGTTTACATTCGTTCGTGCGTGCGTGGAACTGCAACAACGCACAAAAGTTCGTCGACGTCCTCAACAAAGGTAAGCGAAATAGCACAACATTTAACCAAGGTCGGGTAGGTAGCAAAGTTTAAAACAAGAGACGGGATAGGCTCAGGAAATATTTTCGATTGTACGTGATAGGCCTATATATTAAACATACAAAAGTAATACGTACGTAGAGTTTGCTGGTGTAATCTAGAAGTACGCATCTCAATGATATTTTAGAATAAGTACAAATCTATAACCTCTTTGGCTAATAAATAAAATTGGTTCTATGTGTTTTCTGGATGTACTGCGTGAAACGGTATTTGTGAGGCGTTGCGTTTAGCAAGAGTAGGTAAGTGCAAAATTCGTGTAATTAATGCGACATGGAGTGATTATTTAGGTAACGTACCTGATAGCCTACATTAAGTGAAATCCAAACTGTTTTTTTTACAATCCAATCCATTAAAAAAATTAATAAAATCTCTTTCCTGTTGTTGCGTTACTTTATAGTCCTAATTTTATAATAGGTATTCTGAAACATTTTGAAGATTTTGAGATTAACCTAAAAGAGTAGGAACACAAACGTTTTTGGTTCATCTGTATTAAAATTTGTAGAGTGTTTAAAATGTGCAAGAAAGCTAACTTACGGTAAGTAAATACATTATTTTAAACTGATAGTAACATTTATTTGCTCTTGTACGTTTTTAGTGAAATTTTCAAGTTGTCAATAAAACTAAAATAAATAAAAATTAATGTTAAACTATAAATCAACATTTTACTTGCGAAGTTCAACTATTTCAATGTGGACCCAAAAAAAAACACCCTAACAACTGTTTTGACTCTGTTGAATGTCGTAATCATAGTCGAATATGTGAGCAGTATGTTGCTGGAATTAGAGACTTAAACGGTAAATAAGTGAACTTTGTTTATCTTAAGTGTATTTTTTTAGATTTTTTTAAATACTTTCGAAATAAGTGTAAGCATGCATGTCCGTTAACTTAATGAAAGAATGTGTGACGAATAAAAAATAATGAAGTGCGCCACAAGTTCGTCACTTACGTTTCTGAATACTGCTGGCCTGAGATTTATGATGCACTAGAAAAGCGTACTTTGTGCTTTTCGAAAATAAAATAAAACTAATTACTTTCCTGTCGAGTTTGATTCCTGCACAGTAAAGGTAAGTGGACTTTACGTCTCGTCGACAGCGAGGTCATTACTCATTAGAGACGGCGATACAACCTGGTAAATGACAAGATCTGGGAGAGGAGTCGACCATGGCCTTCGTTAAGGAACCATCCCAGCAGTTGCATAGGGTGATTTAGGGAAACTATCCTACATAGTAAAAAGTCGTACTTTTGCAAGAAAAGCTTGTCAACTAATGATAAAACATTGATCAGTATAGGCACTACGACTTGTGGTATATATTTTTATGAGCAGAGTGTTTGATGTGAAACAAAATAACCTTCAAGGGCCGGTCACATTTTACAAAATATTTTGTGCTTTTACAATAATATTATTCGAATCTGGTTGCCAAAATAAATTATAGTGGCACTCCGAAATATTTTGAAATTTACAAGAATTTAGTTGTAAATGTACAGTAAATATTTGTAAAGATACAAACATACTTATATATTCCCAAGAATTTCCTGTAAAGTTTACGAGATTTTTGTAAATGTACAGTATTATAGGAAAACCAGTTTGCGAAGAACTTTTTGTAAAAGTACAAAAAAAAATGTACTGAGTTGTGTGATAAGGAACGAAATTATGATTTTGTACTTGTTATATTTATAAACTTAGTGGACTGAAGATGCAAGCATGTCTGCCGTATGTGTGTTTCTTAAATAACCGGTAGTTTATAAGAAGACTTCACGTCAGTTTCCTCAAAAACAATTAATTAATTGATTGTTATATTTTATACTTTAAACGCGGACTATGGTTTCTTCTACCATCTTGACAGATTACCATATAAGGATGGACTCCGAGTAAAGGGTAACAAGTCAAAATTTCACTTTTTTCAGGAGAGAAAAAAACTGCCTGGTAAGAAATTAAAAATACTTTAATTTTAATTTCAGTATGTACTTTAGAGTTAACTTGACTTGTTCCTGTAAGTACAGTTCTTACTCTGATTTGTTGCACTTTACACACATCACTTGAAATCCTTAAATTAGCATAAAACCAGCAATTTGCGGACCTAATTTCTTTTGTGTAAAAATTTTATTTTATCCATATTAAAATTGAACCAGTAAGCAATTTTCAACAAAATTCGTAACTTTTACATTTTTACGATTGTGTTTACAAGTACTAAAAAAACATACGTTAAAATATAGTTTTCCTCGACTGATTCACAAATAGGATTAGTGGAACTTTTCTCTGTTTTCAAGTATTTTTAAAACATATGAAAAACGTGTGCGATGTATGGTAACAATGACAGGAGATTAATTTTTTTCTCTTCAGAAATTGACACTACATCATTGTAACACTGTTGTGGCTTCAGACGAGGATAAGGTTGCTGACGATGTGTCACATCAATGGCAGAGAATGTATCTCCTTCCTTCAGATATGTTTTCTACAGCATTTTAGTAGGCTTATCGAAAAAAAGCGAAGCGAAGCCACTTATTGCCGTACAAACTTCTCACCATCTTGAATTGTATTTCTATTCTTAAATGTGATGTATAGTCAAGGAAGTCCTCCTGTGTAAGCTCAAACACATAAAATGGATTATTTTTCTGCAATTCTGATAAGCTGCGTCCAATCGTGAGGATGACTAATTTGCGTATGGTACCTCTTCTTCGCTTTCTCAATCAATGTATAATCACTGTCACATTACATTCTACTGTGGCCTGTGATCCAACAGGTCAGTTTTCTTTTCCTGCTAAACATTAAGACACGTAGCAAAAATTGTGTGTTCTTATTCTGTCCTGGACATGATTCACTGTACAGAACAACATGCTTGGTTTCTTGAGGAAGGGTCAACATTTCTCTGCCACACACGCGATGGCAGGATTTGTCGTCTCATTGCAACTACTATTATCATTACAAGAGCACAATATTTTAACGTAAAAATTAATATAAACTATACAAATTAATATGAAATTAATTATATCATTATCTTCGCTAAGATCAAGATGTGGTGGTTCTTCAATAATTTCTATTATTCTGTTAATTATTGCTTTCTGTGGTAACATTACTCCTAACTTAGACTAGACCCACTGCATCACCGTGAATTTTTACGCAATTCAGGCTGACCAACTTCGTATCACTGAGGTACTGCCACTACAGTCGTGGCCAACATAAAACGGTTTACATTGACAGGAAAAAGTAGTAATCATTCCTTAAAATGAAAACAAGAAAATTAAAAATTTTCTGGACCCTTTCGTGAATTTCTATTTTTCAACTGCTGTCAAATAAGATAGTTCTGTAACATTATTTGATGTAATTATAGATTTCACAGATATATAAATTATATTGTCACATATAGCAAACTTGTTACACGTACATAATACAGAAGCAAGAATATATTTCTGAAGTACTCATTTGCGTTTACTTTATTTGTAGAATAAATACAACATGGCCATCACAAATGTGAGTAAAATGAAATAAGTCAGCTTGTTCCCTTTTACCCTTTAAGAAGTACATGTTTCTTACTTGATTCATTTTACGCATTGCAAGTTTCTACGTTTATATTGCTTCTAGACTTGTTCTTCTTTCGCCCAATGACAGGTGTGTAAAATTGGGACTTATTGATGAAATAAACTGAAAATTCCCAGAATGTGACTTGTTACCATTTCCAAGGTGACCGTCCATATAATTTATTTTAAATCGACGATGCAAACATTTTCGACAGTATTAAAATCTGTAGGTAAACCAATGTTCTGTTTCAGATCACAACCTAATGTTATCCTGAAATGTGTGGTTCAATTTCGCGTGTATTCTTAATTATTAAATTACAGTATTTATATGATTAAATTCCTAACTTTTACTTGCCCTTCTTCAATTCACAGGTTGTGTAGGTGCATACATATTTAAAATGCGTGACCTACGCCATCACAATATTTTCACTTTTTTTTTGCCAGTTGTATTAAATATTTCTCAAACGACTAACACTAAAAGATGATTCCAGTTTTCATAACGGTTGAGGAGCAGATCCCGTTTATACCATTAATGCGGTTACCTCAATCGGATGATAACAGTGAGGCAGGTCTATTGGCCAAAGCATGCTTGATATTTTCCTTACCTATTTCAATGTCAGCGCAAATATTTCTCAAAATTTAATTCATGGATTTCACTGACTATGTTAGGTAACTTTAAGTTAAGTGTCGTTTATTGTGTGACTAATGCTATTTTATTTCTTTATTTTTTAGAATACGGCTTTCACAATGAGCAACATGGAGGGGCCAAGAATTCCATACCTTCTCAATATGACAAGGCCAGGTATAAGAAGCATTTCAGTACATGTTTAACTTTGATTTCGAAAAAGAAAAAAATCTTAATTTTATATCAGTGATAAATTTTCTACGTTACTGTATATTTAGAAATAGTTGGGCGTCAATGGCTTCATATCCTATAACTCCGACATTGAGTATATTTGAATAGTTTTGAGTTACTGTCATAATTTTGATTTTTTTTGGATAGTGACATTGAATAGCATGTTTGTTAACTAGACAGGTATGATAAACGGGTTTTACGTCTCGTCGACAGCGATGTCATTAGACACGGCGACACAAAACTTGACGCAATTACAGGAACTGAAATAGGAATCGATTCCGGCCTTTAGTAAATAACCACCCAAGCTTTCGCCTGGAGCGATTTTCGAAAACCATGGAAGATTGAATTCATGATGGCTGCTGCCGGGATTGTAATTTTATACATTTATTTATGGAATCGATTAAATATTACCCCTAAACAGGTGCCTGGCGCTGGTTCAGTTGAAAGATTTAACCTATAAGCACATTCTGTATATTCACAGCATACTTTGTTTTAAAAATTGGATAAATTAAGGCTGTTAAGAGACATTTTATTTAAATTTTTATTGTTACGCCAAATATACCAATGTTGAAGCTAAGCTTACTTCGTCACATTTGTTTTAAAATTCAAATTTTCAGATTGGCATAAAATTATCTGCTGGCTGTACAGTGATTAAGGATACTGGTTTAACACGAAAAAAAATCTGTTTGCTAGAGTCCAACATAATGTGTTATTGTTTGCTGTTCCTCGTTTGTTACAGCACTGAGAAAGATTTGTTTAAAACAACCAAATCTTATACTTCAATACTGCAACCAATTGTATGGTATTTCGAAACCAAATTATTTGTTTGAAATATTTTGTTATTGTTGTTTGATCAGTATTATGTTCTTAACAAGGTATCGAAATTTGTTAAACATACTTTTTATGTTGCAGCAACATTGAAGTAGGGTAACGTTACCCTATTTCGTGATACTAATTGAAACTTCAGTAAAATAATTGTGTTTAACATTTTAATTGTGGTGTTACATTTGCTATATCGGTTAGTTACTGCCAAAACAACACATACCTGCTTTCTCTTGGTAACGAAGTGAAAACAGAGTACAGATTTCTTCTCAGTTTTGTGAAGCCGCAAAATGGTGTTACATTTGCTATATCGGTTAGTTACTGCCAAAACAACACATACCTGCTTTCTCTTGGTAACGAAGTGAAAACAGAGTACAGATTTCTTCTCAGTTTTGTGAAGCCGCAAAATGGTTTATCACGGTATATGGTTAGTTTACCCTATGTAAGATTTTAGTTATTTTATTTGTTATGATCGTGAAAATTAAATCATTTGTACTGTTACTATTACGCAAATAATTTTTACGCGTAATTACTCAAAAAACAACAAATCAAAGCACCTGGATTCGAACCTGTTACCTTCTGCCGGTGGTAGCATAATTGTTGTGTGTTTTCATTTCATTCTACCAAATGCCAGCCTGACACAGTGATTTGTAAATAACTAAGTAATTTCCGACAAACCCGTAATTCAAGCTGACTACAAAGTTTACCTGTTTTATTCTTCGCAATCTTTGTAGGAACTTACACAACATGTGGACAAAAAAAATCGCATGAAATGGAAACTAGTATTAGAATCGCGTTTACTCGACAGAGTGGTTTTAAACATTATTGCTATCTTAATTCCGGTAGGTTATATATAGGACACAATAGGAATCTTTTACATAATTGTACAATGGGAGTGCATGACTGGATTTAGTTTTTTGGACAGAATCCATTGCGATATAGATGTCTGTCAAAGAAAACTAAGGAGGATTGAAGGAAAAAACATAAATAAGCAGAGTATGCTTTAGTCAACAAGATACACAACATAAAATTCCATACATGGAATCGGCTCAAATAAACCACGGACAGACAAACAAGAACATAAAAATTAAAAAAGAAAGAGAAAATCCCAGTCACCACGAAGGCAGACTAACAAGGTTTGAGATGTACTTTGGCAAACAGATGAAAAATATAAAACCACAAAATAAAATAAAAATAGGACACACAGATGGAACGACACAACGATGGGACGAAACAAAACACACTAGTGATCTAGACAGAATAACAACGTTTCGGGAACAGGAGTCTCTTTCCGTCATCTGGCAGAGACACGCAGTTTCCGGGAACACTAGTGCGACTGACGAGCAGGCCGCCGCCGTTTCCTCATGTGCTATCCGATGCCGTGCTGTCGCCAGACCGAAAGCCGAAGCTTCCATAACTCGCTGGATGTTTGTAAAATCAAATTCACACGGAAAAAAATATTTTGTGGCAGCTACAAAATATTTTGTGGGTATTTACCCTGCAAATTTATTTTGTGGTCACCACAATAACATTTTGCAGACACAACTAAAATATTGTGGCCACCACCAAACGATTTTGTGGTTACTACAAAATAATTTTGCAGGGAAATTTTCCTTTTAGTGTATCTCTAGCCTAGTTTTAAATCATTGGAACATCGGCAGGACACGTGTAACTGTTTTAGCTGGGCTCCGAACCCGTATTTAAGATTGTGGAGGGAGGTTGTTGCCATTAATGAAATTACGTGTTTATGTAAACGGCGGAGAAGTTAAGCTCCCCACCAGCTAGGCTGGAGTGGTGTACTGTTGTGTTGTACGTCTAAGTGATGTGATAGTAAGGGAGGGGGGTCGAATAAAATTAGTTTAAGCGGCAAAATGGTGCTATTTAAGGCATTTCCTAAACAAAAAATTTAATATACCACTTTAAAAATTTGTAATATTCTACAGATGACAAACTGTATTATTGTGGACATACGCCATTGCAATATTATGTAGTCCCAGAAATCTTAGAAATATACTAAGAAAAACAAACCACGAAATACGAAAAAAGAGAAAACAGACCGAGTTGGCTGTAGTCAACACATCCATAAACCAAAACAACAGAACATGTGAAAGATCCCATATGTAATTAGTCAACGACAAATAAAAGGAAAAAAATTATAAACAACCAAAACTAATAGTCGAATTACAAAACATACTAATATGTAAAACTCAGGACATTACAATTAAGACAGTACAGACAATACTGGAACGAATACAATAAAGGACATAAGACAGGATAACAACGACGACGTCACGGACAACACACTAGACAACACAACGATGAAGACTAATATTTCTGGGACGACATAGTGTTGCTATGGCGTACGTCCATAATAATACAGTTTGTCATTCTTTCCCATTGCAAGAAACATTCAAAGACATTTACAGATAAATTATACATGAAAGGTCAAGAGGGGTGCCAATGTCTGCGCCCTTAAATTCGCCCCTGGGTGTTTTCAGCAAGTGGCTAGCTAAACTCGTGGTGTTGTAGTGCGTGAGTCCCTACGACCATATGAACTGTTCCAATCAATCCCAGTTGGTTATAGGCAGGCCACCGTTTTTAAGCCGTATATCCTGCAAACTGAGGATCAGGCCTGACACTCCCATGGTTATTTTATCGTGTGTTCGTTTATGACAAGAGGAGGGAAAACCCTTAGTATTCATTAGTAAGAGCTGGGCAGTTTGGTGTACATAATCTCGACCTGAAACAAAGAACTATCTGGTCGATGTGTCATTAACATCCCTAACGTCCACATAATAAATATTTTAGTTGTATTGTATTAATTTTTCTTTCACACATTATTTTGCAAGTAAAATTAACTACAGCTTGAAGAGCTTAGTCAAGATTAAAAAAAATCCGTCCCTGTTGGAAAGTAACATAGGATATTCAATCACAAGTAGTAAGCCTGCCTCTATTATCAGACAAAATGTAACTAATTACTATCTAAACACTGTCGAGTAAAATATGTGTACTTTTTTTTTGCATTTTACAGTTTGTTTTATTTAGTTTTTATATTTTATTTTTATATAATAGACTACATGTGTGTACAGTGCCTCTCACCTCCCTGCCATGGACTGGTGTGCATGCCCTTGGCCTGGTTCGCGAGCGAGGCTGGGGCCGACCCCTTACTCACGTCCCAGCCAGCCCCTGACAGAGCTTCTCATGTGTTTGTGTCGTGTCTGCGTTGTATGACGTTTCGTGTAGACGGTGCGGCGTGTGGCTTGAATGTGCACTGCGCGGCCGGGTTGATAGGTTTTGTTTAGGAGCCTTCGCGCCCTGACGTGCTGGATTAAAAGGAATTAATTTATTTTTTTGTATTACCTGTAATCTGCATAATTATAAATTCGCAAAATTATTAATATTTGTATTGTCAGGATGCATTCAAGTGTTGTAGAAGTTATTATAGTTTTGCCGGATGACTTCCGCGTTGTATTTAGTTCTGAGTAACCGATAATAATTTCATTGGATGAGTAAATTTCTAGGATTGCAAGTACTCTGAGATATTTGTTTCGATTTCATTGAACTTTAAGTAAATTACTTTCGGAGGCGTTCTCAGTCCACAGAGAATTGAATTAAAGAAATATGTGGATCCCATTGATTAATAGAGAAACATCTTTACAGAACAAAACAACAAATATCATACCCAATATAACCAGAGTCTATCTTGCGCGGCCAACCAGGAAAAAGCTCACCTGCTATTAGTTGAGCAAAATAAGTGGGTTTACTCCATATATATATATATATATATATATATATATATATACATACACACACAACACACACATACACACGCCTCAACTCTTTCCTCCTTTCTGTATAATTTATACTCGACCGAAATTCCACAAACAGAAACTAATATTTAAATGTATGCAGGCAATACAGAAATCCTTAAACAACACGCGAATTTAAGATAAGCCTTAATAGCAACGAAAGTGAACTAACAACTCTAGAACAGTGGTAAACTAAATGGGAATTTAAAATAAATCCAATGAAATCTGCAACATTGATTATCACTAAAAAAAAACGTATACAACCAAACACGCAATACATCCCATAGTACAGAAAAACGGCTAAGTACCTACTGTCTATCCGCGTTCACGTAAGAGCGCGCAAAGCACATGAACGTGATTGAAGGCAAGGTCTGTTAATGAAAACATTCACTGTTCACGTGATTGCAGCTTATATTCAAGGGTGTCTGGAATACTCGCCACGTGTAATAGCAGACAGTTATTAAGTGCAAAACATCATGCACGAATTGGTGGTATTTAGGCGAGTATGAACATATAAAGTCATGGGAACCTAAGAGTGCTTGTGAATGAGATAGGTAAGAAAATCCCTGAGAAATCTCTTTGAACAGCGACGTCGTCCAGCACGATACACAATGCAGACATCCAGACATAAAACCACATTTCTCAGGTAGGCGACAGTAGTATACTTTAGTGCGTTCTGGCACATGAGATCTGGGACATGAGATCTGGGATCGGAACCTCGGAGCCAATGATGACGTCACCACCGCCATCTTGGATGATGTCACTTCACATTTTTCAAAAAATTCCAAAATTTCCATACTTAAAAAATTAAAAAAAAAATCCTAATTTAAAAAATTATAAATTTCAACCCGCCATATTGTTTCCGGTGTCCATATTGTCCACGACACCTGACGTCAATTGTTTTACTTAAATATAGGCAACCATTTTTAATAGGTTTCCTCAGAGTCTTCCGAAATTGTTTCTAATTTGCATTCCGACCAACCCCCACTCATACCTCATAATGTAAAAACGCATTTCCAGTAAAAATAAGTTAACTAACAACCTATACCACCGCTGAACGAGGTCCCCCTCCCTTCCCCGTGCTAATAATGTAATCCCGAATCCTATTCTAACTATCCCCGAACGATTTCCAATAAATCCAATCAAATAAACTGTAGGGATTTTATCAGTCTTCCAAAATTTTTTCGATTTATCATTCCTATCAACGCCCACTCATACTTCATAATGCAAAACATTTTTAGAGAAACAAGTTAAGTAAATAACTATATCTCACCTGAATTGGCTCCCCCCCCCTTCACCATTATAATAATGTAATCCCGAATCCAGTTATATCCCCGAACAATTTCCAATAAATCCAATCAAATAAAACATATGGGTTTTCTCCGAGTCTTCCGAAAAATTATCTAATTCGCGTTCCTACCAAACCCCACTCATACTTCATAACATAAAACATATTTTTAGTAATAATAAGTTAAATATATAACTATCACACCTGAAAAGGCTCCCTAACCCTTCCCCATGCTAATAATGTAAACCCGTCCCCGTTTCCGAGTCTTCCGAAATTTTTTATACTTTACATTCCGATCACACTCTACTCACATCTCATAATGAAATATATGTACATAATAAGTGTGGGCAGGCTCCCCCTACCTTACTCATACTAATTACTTAACCCCGACTCCTATCTTAGCTTACCACAAAAGTTTACCATAAAATCCAATAAAATAAACTATAGAGGTTATCTCCGAGTTTTCGAAATTTTTTCGATTTCTCATTCTAAACACTCTCCAGTCATATCTCATAAAATAAAAACATTTTCTTAGTAAAACAATTTAAGTAAATAACTACATCACAACCGGGCGAGCTCCCCCACCACATTTCCTAGCAATGCAAGAACGATTCCCAGTAAATCTAATCAAATAAACTATTGAGGTCTACTCCGAGTCATCCGAAAACTTTTTGATTACACATTCCTTCCTAACCCCACTCACACATCAAATATAATATAAAATTTTAATTAAATAAAAAGGAACCAACACTATATGAATAGGCAGGTTTCCTTAGTACCCCCACCACACTTTACACCCAAGTCACTGACAGATGCCTCCCCCTCCCCTCTTATCTTAGGCCTTTAGTATTTTCCCTTCTTCCCAAGTCACCACATGCATGCTAATCAGTGCTTATCTCGTGACATTAATCGCCTCCATACCATGATGTCATCCTATACCACCTCCATCTCCTCACCGAGTCAGCACATACATGTGTCACCGTATGCTGCAATACCAACCTTTGTACTCCCCCCTCGCTTCCTATCACATGAGTCACCACATTCCTTAGACATAACATCATATTGACGTCGCAACGTGGCGCAACTTTGTAGGCGACTTTCAACATCTTACTCGAGAGCAAATTCCCCCCTCCTCTATTCAACTCCTCGCTGATTCAGCACACATGTTTTGCAGTATGGTGCAATGCTAACCGTTTGGACTCTCCCCTCCCTCCACTACCGAGACAACACATTCCTTAAGCATGACGCCAGAATGATCTCGCAATATAGCGTCACTCTATGTATGTAACCCATCTCCTACCCCCTCTATCATTCTTTCCCTTAACTCTTTTCATATATCAGCATTTAACAAACTCTGTATGATCAAACTTCAGCAAACCACTAGCACTAGTGTCACATTGTTCCGACCGGTCATAATTTGATTAAGAAGCATATTCTCAACACGAAATACAATTCTCTGATAGAACGTTGACTGCATATCTGTATCTAGACGAGGGTACCTGCAACTGCCTGTCTTGTGTAAAGAGCTTCAGGGATTGTGCTTCTGTTCTGGGCACACCACATCACAAGAGTTGGTAAAAGAAGATACAGCCCACAAACTCCAAGTGTCAACAATACACTTCTAAAAAGAGACGTGTAAGTGGTTAATTGTCGTTTCGTTTATTAGCCTAAATAAAGTTAATAGCATTGATATGTTTTTCAACTTTCAGGGATTCAAATCCCAAGGCACTTTCACCATCAAACAAGTGTCAATATCGGACTGTGACGATGACCTGTCAACCGAAGTCTTCACATTCGAACCACCCTGCCCCTGGTTATTATCTAAGCCGCATCACACAACAGGCATACCGTATACAGACGTAACAAAAATATGTACTCGGTGGGATTCCGGTGATATCCCTTACTGTAAGACATCCGACGTGGTGGGTAGTGTCATAAATGAAGATTTCCCTATGTTCGTCATCGAAAACGATTAAAGACTTGTGTTGCATAGCGTGTGATTGAACAGTGAAAGAATGATCGATGCACACAGGCATTTTGGCTGTTCAAAGTTTAGAAAACTCATATAAATGTACCCTAACACACTTCACAACTGTTAGAAAACTCTGTTCTATGTCCAGTGTAAGTCTGAAACCACGAGACTTTGGTTTTATAGCAACCCATGGTATGAGTAACATTGGTGTAATGCTATCCTATAGTGTATGTAAAAATGAGACTTGAACATACTGAAGGGAAATTTTTTTCAGTTATAAATATATAAAATGGTTTCTCTAATATTTCTGTTAGTAACAAAATTTAACGAATTGTTTTTATTATATTTACCTTTCAATAGAAAATAAATAAATAAGTTATAGTAATAAATGAAACAAACAAAACTGTATAGAGGCAAACAATATATAATATATATCTATATAATGCCATATACAAGTAAGAAGGTACAAAGAATGTCATCACTACAAATATGGTACTGTGGTCGAGGGTAATTGGATTATACTCTAATGGATCACGGCTCTAATGCCTGTCAGAGAACAAAATGTTATGCATCACAACAAACATACAGTATGTTATAAGTATGTGTTGAATTCAAAACAGTCAAGTAGTATAGTTATGGCGGTTCTGGGACATGGAGCCGGAGTGTGGCGCCCGCCCGAGTGTGGTGCGCCCCGCCATGTTGTGACGTCACGGCCCCGGCCGCCATGTTGGATGACCTTGACCTTTAACCATGACCTTGATCTTTAACCTTGACCTTGACATTGACTGTCAAATTACCAAAATTTTCCAAAAGTTCGAAAATTTCAAAAATTCTAAATTTTCAAAAAAATTTTCAAAATTTTCAAAAAAATTCCACAAATTTGGAAAAAATATCGAAAAAAAATATTACCTGCATCGTGTTTCCGGACGCCATCTTGTTTCCGGCCGCCATCTTGGAGATTCTTCCGAAAATTTTCGATTTTGCATTCCATAATAACCCCGCACGTATTTAATACAATAAACTTTTAATAAAATTCTTTTTAATAAAAAACTTTTTAGTAAAAAAATATTTAATAAAAAACTGTTTATATAAAAATTATTTAATTAAATCAACTACCGACACATCTTACCCGGACGAGCTCCATCGACACACTGATGCCCCCACCACTTTTTACATGTATATATTAACTCATCCCCCCTCCCCTACCCTATCCCGTACTTTATTTTAATTGGCCGCTAGTCACGTGATGATTTCCCCCCTCCTTCCCCACACTTTCCCCTCACAATGACGTTCATGTTATAACCCGCTCAAACTACTACACCCCCCTCCTACCCCTCACCCAACTTTACCACCACTTTCTTACACATCGACTAAACATTATTTCCTTTATAATTCTCACTACACAGCATGTCACCAGTGTCTTCACATAGCAGCTAGATGACCGTAAGTAGTAACAACCATCGATTGCGACTACGTATTGATCATTAAATTTAAAAATATCGGTTTTTTTTAACATTGTAACTATAATTTCAAAAACTTTATTTGAATACCATTAATGAATACTACTTAAACAAGACTTATTTCTTAGCTATATCCGATCAATTCCCAATAAAATCAAACAATTATTAAAAAAACTTGTTGGTAAATACTTTTTTTTATAACTACACTGACATTGTTTCCTACGGAACTTCATCGTCTACACTAACACTCCTACCAAATTAGCTACATTTCCTTCAATTTCCGATAGAATCAATCATTCGTTTTGAAAATAACATATTTATCAGGACAGTTACATCGAAGAAACAGGCGTACAATTTCATATTCATACTACTTATGCTAATCACACCACCCTACGCCCTCGCACCTACCATCGAATACCCTCTCACAACTCTACCTTCACTCTCTAACAGTCCCGTCTGAACCTGTCCGAACTGTTCGTTACATTCTTCTGCAGTACATATACGCGCGTATGACATTGTCTCTGCTTAGCGAACAGTTACATATACACGATATCTCGCAGCCATGCATATACCATCATCCAGTCTCGTATCACTAGCCTTCTTCCATATCAGAACAGCTACCTCAGATTCATATATTACTATTTTTATTCTATCTTTACTTTTTACACGAAAAAAGTATTTAAATCGTAATAGTTATACTCGTCAAACACCCACGTTAATTAAAAAACTCTTTCTCCCTCAGACATTTAATGTTATTTACATATAATATATAATCAACTACATGTAAATCAAACACCACATACCTTGAAAATATATTTAGTCTATACCTTAAAACAATCTCAGGCATGCCTATGTATTGCTTGATTAATCAACAAAAAACATTATTTTAGCGTTCTCATCAACTTCATGTCGTCACATTGCAAAACTAAAGCCTCGTAACAGAAGCTTCATCCATGCTTCGTTGACCCAGTCTCATATATTGTCAGTTTTCTCAAGGAAGTCCCATGCGCCGACATAGTCATTGTCATGTAGGTAGTTATCACCAGTGAAGATATCGCCAACAGAAGTAAAGCTACCGCAGTGCTAGTCGAAGTTGTTCAACACGAGCTCACATCTCATCACAACTTATTCACTGATGTAGATGAAATTCTGCTTCACTGCTACAATTCCCACTAGTTACAGGAAATATCGAACACATACTGTTCTATTTTTTTTCCGAAGTGAGTTGTGGTCATAGGTAAGTTACAATGCATATAACCTGACTCAGTCATCTCTTATTCATTCAATTTAATAAATATCATACAGTGGTATGTGCATCGTCCTGTTCGCTTTCCTACAATGTGGGTCTTAATACGGTACTGGTTTAGTGTAATAGCACTCCAACCATACATTTTATTTCTTAACTCAGTGATTTTCCAACTCTTCTTAAGGTTATCGAACCGAATTTTCTTTCATACTATGATGTAATGTACGCTAGTCCTTGCTGATTTCATTTCAATATTTATCTTCATTCTACCTCAGAAAGCCAAAAACATCAGTACAATTACATTTTTATTATAAATATCTGTACAACCGTAGATGCTTTAGCTTCTCAACTTTCATCATGTTCGTCATAATCATCTCGTCATATTCCCAATTGACTGACAGACGTATTAATATACCTGAACTCGCGCCCACACTTCTAACACCCAAAGTATAAAATAAACCAATCTGTCATTATTCATACATGTTTTTCGTCTCATACCATTTACCCTACCATGTCAACATGTACTGTAAATCAAGTCACAGAATCAACAAGGGTATCTTGAAGTCATTGACAGATATTCCGGGCTGTTCACATATGAAACAGAAGGTAATGATGGCTTTACCATTAACACATCGTTCGTAGTAGGTTCAATTTTCTCCTAAGTTAATTCCATCGTCGAATCTTGTTGCTTTCCAGGGAGAATGTCATTACATGTACTTATATGCTATACGTGCATACAGTCTACAGCTCTAACATCAATATGCTGTACGACACTGGTTTGTATTACATTTACTTATTCCTAGTTTCCATACAGCGTATCCACACGCAAATGTCTTGTATCACTGGTATCTAGAAGGTGTTGACATCGATTCTCACAAAGTTAAACACGTAACGGTTACAATTTCCTTAAATGACGACGTATAGCTACAGAGAAGAGACCTTATCAAATACTAACCCGTATACCGTTTCTAGTTGTTGCTTTTGTCCAATCCAGATATCCTAGTTTTCCCACTGGTACATACTATGAATAATACTTTAATGACATCCAGCGTCACGCACACATACTAATATTTTTCCATTAATACATGCTTGCAGTAAGAACACACACGAATATTTTCCATCTTCACTAGAGGTGATGTTACCTCTTCACTATTGAAATATCACCTCTCCCAGACTACTGATATTCGTATACTTATT
>PNEQ01131000.1:22866-45813 GCA_003012365.1 Medauroidea extradentata
TTCCGGCGACAGTGACCTTGTTGCATCTTTTTTATTAACTAAGCATGTATAAATTAGATCCTTTAATAATAAAACTTCAGTTTTATGTACTTAAGTTAGCATTATTTAAATTTAAAAATACAAAAAATATATTTATACACATAAAATTCTAAATCCAGGGGGGGGGGCATTTGCCACCCCTGTAGCCCCAAATGACGCCCCTGGAAGCAACCCTTTGTAGTTCGTGTCTTGACTCTGTATTTTGTCTCGTAATGCAAACCAAGTTACCAACATTTTTTTCTCCCCTAAAATTACGTCTACGTTTTACTTTTTGAAAATACATCTCGCCTCTTACCGAAGGACATATCTGTAGAAGGTTACGGTACAGCCAGTAGCATGTAACACTCTTCGTAGGGTAAGGTTCCAGTAGTTAAGAGTTATTATCATTCAAGATGGAAGATCTCGTTCAGTATAGTCAATCATTTTTCGCCATCAACTGACATCATATACGATGCGTAACGTGTATGTTAAATACATTATACTAATAAGCGAGAGTAAAAATGAATACGTGTAAAGCTACAGGTCTTTTCTTCATTCGCTTTTGTACATAGTATGTAAATTTGAAACCAAATACATTATTTCATATATTTAAGAGTTTCTTCCATATGTATTTCAGTTCTAATTCGTCTTTATTTCCTTTCAAGTTCCTATCTCACAGTCAGACAAAAACCTAACCATTCTTCCAGCGCTAAAGACTTTGATGTTGGTCACTAACTAAATTCTCTCTCTCACCCTGACCATTCTTAACGATTCCATACGTAAAAATTATATAAACCTACTTACATTAACCAACAATGTATTACTAATATGCAGAACAGATATTTCTACTTTGCTCGTCTTAACTATACACGACCCCTTCCTGTCTACCATACGTATAGTAGTCAGACAAAAGCATAATTTTCATGAAACTAATTACAGTACAACAAAAAACATAAGAAGAGTCTTCAGTATTTTTTTATTTAAACATAACTATGATTCAATTTTACCTTACACATTAATATAAAAGACCTCATATTTCTAAACACCATTAATTACAAAAGTGCTTTAATTAGTCAAGGTTAACAATTGCAAATAAATATTTTTAAAAGATACTAACACGTATATTTGATTATTTTCAATAACATCACATTTTTTTTTTAAATTAAATCAGATCGAACAAATTAAAATGCATTTACTTTATTCGCGTGGAGACTACTGGAAGCGTGTGTGCTAGAGAGACAGAGAGAGCGAGAGAGAGAGACAGAGACTGATCACACTACACCTACGGCCGGTAGTAAGGTGTCAGGTGAGCCTAGGAAGGGGAGGGGGGCCGGCGCGCCGTGCACGTGTCGACTCGAGACACACATCGCAGGCCAGCTACAGTATATATCTGTAGTGGAGAATAATAAAACATATAACTTTGTGACTTTAGAAGTCTATATTTTGCAAACGGCTGCTCGGATTTGAAAAACGTATACACTGTAGAATTTCTTTTTAAATTCTGAACAAGTAGCGTGTATTTGTTATTCTGATGCGTCCACGGAGGTTCGAACCAATATCCCTCTTGGTAAAAATCATGTTTAATATAGTGTAAAAAGTTAAGCTTATCATGACTCATGGTCGGGCACATACGATAAACTGGTGAAAGCTTTCTGACAGTCCCATATGTTGAGCTAAGTCTTTTGCCATCACTAGAAATCCAAACTTGTTCTTCTAGCTTACATGTCTTCAGATTCAACAAAAGTCTTGTCCATGTTAAAATGATCGTCGCACACTTAGACCACTGATACGAAACCGTTATATTCCATACAGCATAAGACATTTTTCCTGCGATGACTTTTCTAAATCACAAGTTCAACACTTTTGTTTTTAACTTACCTACTACTATACCTAGCACCTTAACCCAGCATTATTGTAATATTCGTTTACCTACTAAATTATCAAGATAGGTCAAAGCTACACTCAGCTTATCATTTTAGATTTGTATGCATCAAAACAACCATATTTCTAAATTCATTTTATCATCCATACATAACATACACTTCAGTATTATATCAGCATTCATTAACTAACCGAGGCAGGTCACATAGTAAACTATCGATACTGTACGTTAAGTAACTATCATCACATATTTACAATGTTAAATCAGATAACCATACCACATGAATATATAAACTGCACCTTTCAATCATATAACTTTACACAACCAAAAGCCGTCCCTCTTATACCAAATATCATAGCTTGCACATACTACATACAGTATCATCTCCAGTGCATTCATGTCAGTCAAATTATAGCCGATAATAATTATTCGCTAAACTTTTCTAAGACATACAAACCAACACAAACAGCACCTTTCAATCATATAACCTAACAAAACCAAAAGCCCTACCTCTTATACCAAATATCAATAGCTGGCACATGCTACATACGGTATTATCACCCGTACATTCATATCAGTCAAAACATACCCGATAATAATTATTCGCTAAACTTTTCTAAGACGTACAAACCTACATTTCGTTCTCATCCATCAAACTAAACTCAATTTTCATCTAGACAAACGCACCCTCATTACTTACTTGTATTACACCAGACATATTACTCAGTCAGGCAATGCACACAAAAATTATATTATTTATTTTCTATTGATTATACTGTATATCTAATTTAACACACTGGACGGATGTAAATAATTGCTACACTATGGATGGTTCAAACATGTGGCTAGAGTATGCGAATAGTTTTATATTTTATTTTTGTATTCGTCATAGTCTAAAATACTCTGTTTCTGTGAGTAAAATGTTACACTGTAGTTGATTCAAACATATGGTTAGTATCTGCGGAGTAGTTTGCAATTTGTTTATGTATTATTCTTAGTCTATAACAAATTTAACATACTCGGTTGCTGCGAATAAGTCTTACGTTATAGTTTGTTCAAACACAAGGCTAGTCCCTGTGGAGTAGTTTGCATTTCATTTTTGTATTCGTCATAGTCGAAAATACTCTGTTTCTGTGAATAAAATGTTACACTGTAGTTGATTCAAACATATGGTTAGTATCTGCGGAGTAGTTTGCATTTTGTTTATGTATTGTTCGTAGTCTATAACAAATTTAACATACTCGGTTGTTGCGAATAAGTCTTACGTTATAGTTGGTTCAAACACAAGGCTAGTCCCTGTGGAGTAGTTTGTATTTTATATCTGTATTGTTTATAGTTTATAACTAATTTAACATACTCGGTTTCTGTGACTAAAATGTTACACTATAGTTGATTCAAACACACGTGTAGTACCTTCGGAGTAGTTTGCATTTTGTTTATGTATTGTTCATAGTCTATAACTAATTCAACATACTCGGTTGCTGCGAACGTTATAGTTGCTTCAAACTTAGTATTTTTAACGTACCCGGTTCCTGTGAATACGTGTTACGCTATAGTTGGTTCAAATTACAAGGGTCGTCTCTGCGGAGAAGTTTTACACTTATTTTTTAATTGGTCATAATCTCTATCTAATTTAACATACACACCTGCTCTGAATAATTGCTGCATTACAGTTGGTTGAAACGCATGGTTATTCTGTGCGGAGAATTTTACATTTATTTCGTATTGACCGTAGTATTGGCTAACTTAACATACTAGGTTACTGCGAATAAGTGTTGCATTATAGTCGGTTCAAACACGTGGATAGTATTTGCGGATAATTACACATTATTTCGTTCGATTTTACTACATCAAACGTTAGTTCTTTGAATTGGCCATGTTCTGTGTATTATTTAACACACGTGAATGCTGTGAGTAATTCTTACATTCTGGTTGGTTTAAACATATGGATAGTCTCAGCGAAGCATTTAAAACAGCTTCGTTAAAGTTTATTTTGAATTGACCATGCGCTATATTTAACATACTGGCTGCAGTGAATGACTACTAGATTATGGATGGTATAAACGCAAATGGCTAGTCTGTGCGGAGCATCTCAAAACAACAATGACGGGAGCATAGGTATATCAAAATGAATAATACGAGTAATTATTTTGTACTAAATATTTTTTTAGTCTTAGTATTTTGTACTGTTTCAAATGCACGTTCAGTAACTACATCTGATGGCACAGTTGTTTGCTATGTAAGTACCAAATGTCTTGTTGCATGCGTACACTTAGTTACTTGATTCATGTCATTATCAGCTCGTGGGAAGATATTACCCGATGACCATGTCTAACTTTCGCAGTCCCGCAGGTTTTCGCTGTATGCTAGACGTCACTAGCAACGAATTCAAGAACAAACTGATATCGTTTTCTAAACAATGCATGTTTATAATATGTTAATGTTTGTTCATCGGCACGAAAGAGATTGCGATGCTGGCTGTAACTACTGCTATAAAATAATTACACGCGTCTTTTAAGTTAAACTGTGATGCATAAATGTCCTCTCTGCAAGTATGTATTTAAGGTTTGGGGGTATAAAGGCTGGCAGAATGTCTACTCGCTGAGACTGTGCGAGCCATTCGCCAATCATATAAAATACTCGTCGCCCCATCCTCTGTGATTTTAAAATGCTATTTTCTGATTTCAAGGACAGGTTTGCTTTGAGGTTTCGCATATCCTTCCCGGCGCCTTGGCAATTGGGGACTGCTTCCTGCAGAGTGTCTTCCATCTTCTTGCCGAGTTGTAAAGTTCGCCGCCGCTTCTGTCGACGGCGATTGCGCACCGGCCGTTTGATACACGAGCCAGTCTTAACAACTCCTCGGCGAGTAGCCCTGCATTCACCACAAGCAGGACGCACTCGATTGCAGATGGTTGCTGCCACATGGCTCCCGTGATCGCACCGCCCCTTACAGGCCACGGCAACATCGTTGCGAAGAAATGGCGGCACCTGGCGCGCAGCTCCTCAGGAAAACGATATTAACACCACGTCATCCACGATCTAATGACCTTAACGTCATTGCAACCGAAACCGTGCTACTCCAACGAACGACAACGCATAATGGTGTGCTCGTGGGCAGTAGCGGCCTGCATATAAGTGCACAGGTGCACGTGCACATCCAGTTTTCTGTGAAGATTTTTGTAAAATATTTAAAACATTCTTGTGTGTTTTGTGGCGACAGTTTGAAATGCTAGTCTTACCTATCACAAATGCACGGAGTTTTTTCCTGTGAAGCTGCGATGTTTCAATACTGTACTGTGCACAACGGAGCTGTGCTCTTCTCTCGGTCTTTTCTGCACATGCGCACGACAAAATTACGTCGTCTTTTATGGCAGTTTTAACATTGAAGATGAGCACAGGTGTACTGTGCTCACGCTTGTTGATCTCGGAAATCGTGGTGGAAGCACCTACTGGCGCAGCAAGTGTTGCATCCCCGCAACCATAAAACACCCCGCTAGATGCCAGCCGTTACGCTTTATCTAATACCTGGGCAAACATACATACTGACAAAAAACGTGACACGTGCCTTGAGCAAACTAGCAAGAAAATGCTGTGGTTTTTAATGTGAAACTAATATCAGAATGCAGGTAATGAATGTATGTTCGCACAAGCAGTGTTATTACATATTGAATACTAGATATTAAATATTACTGAATAACGTTACAAGAAAATAATATTTTTAACGTCGGACGTTACTAAGCAAGAAAATATTAGTTATCATTTAGTTGCCGAAAACGATAACTTTACAATTAAATTTAAACTAAGTAGAAAATCATACGTACTTTATGTTTTTTAAATAGTCATATTGAAATTTGCCTGGAAATTAAATAAAGGAAAATGAAACAACTTTCAGTGCTAGTAATTAAATTTTAACCCACGTTTTGTATCTTGAAAAGTTTAGTAAAACAACATTAAATATAGTGTGTATAAACAATTTGTAACAGTTTTAAATTAAACATTTTCTTTTTAAATTATTTTTTGAGACTGTGTGAACACCCATTATCTAACTTCACCATCCGCTACTGCTCGTGGGTATATTATCTCCATGTCTAATTTTGTGATGTCACTCATTTTTTGTATCTGTATACTCACAACGAAGCACAAACCGACACAACTACGCAGTTTTTCGACAAATTTGGCACCAGTTTGTTTTACACACACCTAGAAAATCTTTCTTGGTTAATGTCATCATGATAATCTCCGAAATTCTGACTGAAATTAAAAATATGTAACGCATTTGGAGCAAAGCCTTCTTCGCCACCTGCATGGCGCACAGCAGTTAATCGTGGACCTTCACTACAGATTCAGTGACACCAATTTCCGTACCTGTTGCCAGCAAATAGTAATACTATGAGAAGCATTGACATTAAGTTTCGTCGACATAAACTATTACCTTACGAGCCTTTGCATACATGCGTCTGCTACAGATACCGGCCCCTCCAATCTGTAAAATAAGGTGTTTCAATATAGAACTTCATCTTGAATTGGTATTTGTCCAGAGGAACCAGAGCTTCTTAAACAATTTCCGTAAATATTCTCTGCTTCAGTTAAAAACATGTAACTTCATCTTGCAAAGCCTTGTTTAACTTTTTTCAAAGTCAGGACAGTTTTCCGAACAATATACGTTTCTTGTATTTTTATACGCACAGCACCGCACGTAAAACTGACTACTGCGTCAAATAACGTCCTGTGTTTTTTTTTTTCACGGCAGGTTTTACTGTTGCTTCAGAAACCCCTGTTGTAACAATCGTCGCTTCAACAACAGAGATTACGTTGGCACAATTGCGTGCTTGTCCCCGGGACGGAGTGCCCGACTTGATACGTGACTTATTTTCTGAAGTAAAAGCCACACTTATCGTGTAACACGGACTCGTAGGCTCCCGCGCAAAGCAATGCTCACAGCCAGCAAGCGGACGCGATACCAGCGACTTTTTCATGTGACTGAATGCGGACACTTGGAGTCTGCGCAGGATATTTTGCCCGTTGTCCCATTATACCTATCGCTATCTTACGGAACACAAACCTAATAGTTGGATTTCATTTGATAAATTACTAGTGACATGGGTAGCACTAATTATCTATAGCCAAGAATGGAAGTGTATAAATTGACATACCGCACACTTCCAAGTCTCAATCCTACTTAATTTATTTATTTATTACTAATTAAAATTTAGTAATTAATAAATTAATTAATTTGTAGGGAACATATGACACGAAATTAGCAAAAAGCAAAAAAAAAAAAAAAAAAAAAATTTGTCGATCTGTGCGTTACCAAACTTCACAGGATCACCCGCTGTGTAATATGAAGATTGCCTGAAAATTTCATCAAAATCGCTCCAGCAATTTTGGAGTCCATAGGGAACATAACATACACGCATCGATTTTTAGAAGATACTTTAGCCAAACTTAGAGCTGAGGCAGATTAAAACATTGTAATGTATGAGAACATTAAAAATGCTGTTTGATTTTGACATAATTGTTGTTTTAGGATTTTTGGATATTTTGAGGAAATTTTGAAGACTGAACAAAGTTCAGACCCTGGCCATTGAAAATGTCTTGGTCTGATATATGTGTTAGAAATTTAAGGCATATCATGTAGTCAACATTAAATGCAAAGGTATTCAAATCCAAAAAACAGTGACCATATTTTGCACTACATCTATTTGATTTTTTTTTTTACTTTTCATTACAAAAGTTGGCAACTAAGAAAGCTAGATAACTTTCAAATAATAACTTATATATCATTAAATAATGCATGCATTATTTTTTTACTGATACTTCTATATGAAATACATAATTTACACTGTGAATATATGGGGTAGAAAATAGCTCTTATTAATTCAGTACTTTCAATCTAGGCAAAATGTTCTGCATATCCCCGAATCAAGAATTTTTATCATATACTAATTAATTTCCTTGCATTATCTTCAAAAAATTTTTTTAATTTTTTAGCAGGTCATATTTTATAATTTAATTTTTTGCCAGTAATCTAGCTAACAATCCGAATTTTAATTAATATGTTATTAATATAGCTCACCAACTTTTTATAGCTGCTGCAAGTAATTTAATATCATGATCAACTGACTTAGCCTAAGTATTCATTAGAGTTAATATAATTGTAAATTGTCCTGTACATTTCTTTCTCTTTTTTTTTTTCAGAGCATCGAGAATACGTAGCCAACATCACAAGCTATGAAAATGGAATCACTGAAGATAATAAAATATTTGCAGTGATTTTTTACTCGTTCCTATCAGTGACTGGGCTTTTTTGTAATCTTGTTTTTCTGATAATTTTTCTACGTTATAAGAAGATGCAAAATGTTTCACACAGTTACATTACAAATCTAGCAGCCGCAAACACATTATTAATAGTTATTCATTGGCCAATGGTGCTGTACAGATACCTAGTTGGTGCAGTGACTAATAATGCCCTATGCGTCAGCTTGGAAGTCCTTAACAATATATTTGTTTACATACCCATATACACAGTTTTAGCTATGACCACAGATCGCTACTTTGCCATAAAGAATTCACTACGCTTTGGGATGCATGCTAACAGAATCACCAAAAAGAAATTGACAATAATAATACTTTTTGTCGTGTGGTTCTTTTGCTCATCCATTATAGTCACAACTGTTCTCGCATCAAGAGTCAACTTTGTTCTCTGTAGTTACATTGTAAGCTCATTTTTAAATTCTCATGCATCAGATAGACACTTTGCAGAGTTTGCTGTTGGATGTGCAATCCCAGTTTCATTTTGTGTCATACTCTTCTTCCTCACATTCCATGAGTTACGGTTAAGTGTTGCCTTCCTGCCAGAGTATATGGATGCCTTTACGTCACAGGTGAAGCTTAGAATTAACTCAGTGAAATCAGCCATATATGTAGTTGCTTTCTATAGTATTTGCCACTTTCCATTTCATGTGGGTAGAATTTCCATTTTCTACTATTGTCGCACGCGGCTTCAGTTCCATGAAGTTGAGGTTATATTTTATATATATGCAGCCTTTGAGGGACTACGGTACATATTTTTTTGTTACACACCACTTGTTATATATGCCCTTTGTGAGCAGTACCATAAGTATGTAAAAATATTATTTTCACCCAGATCAAACTCTCAAGTACCGACAGTCTATGCAGATTCTCAGATGTAAGCATTAAACTTAAAAATACATTGTTTTCTTTCATGTCATTACAGAATATGTGTAAGATTAACATGAACACAGACAGCCTTTTATCGTCCAATATGTTCAGGAAACCTATCAGTGTTCCTTAACAAATAAGAGACTCCCATTTATAAAGGCTCCTCGACTCGATAACTTCGTGCATGGGCATAATTATTAAAAGAGTTTATTGAATATATAAATCAGTAAAAGAAGATTCATGTAGAAGTGTGACTTCATGAAGCTGGCCTGTCTTATTTGAGAATTTTATGAAACATTGGACGAGACGTCTGCTGAGTCTATATAGGCACCTTTGGTCAGAGGAAGACAGCAAAATGCTACTCGTGTACGTTAAGACTATCAAATCGTAAGCGTAATTGTAGTGAACTATACAAATTATACTTAATATGATAGGTAATAATAAAAAAGTATCTCCATATAGTGGGCTACGATCACAAGTAATATACTAGTCACATTTCTAGTCTAACTTAACGCTCATTCAGCGTAAATCCAGTGTGTCGAGAAAGGAGTGCTTGAAGGTACTAGTGCAAAGCAATGAACAGAGCAGGGCTCAGCTAACTTTTAAGTCTCCTCCAGGCAAGTGGCATATTTTACAGTGTGTACAGTAGTTCGCATGACCAAACACCAGGAGTCATCATGTGGGAACTGCTGTAAGCTAACAACTTTTGGTTTTATACAAGGAATGTTGGACGATCAACAACATATCCTGATCATCGTATAAAGTATTCCACAATTTGTGCATTAACCAGCTGTGTTACTCCACCAAGGTGGTGGCCCAAATAATGTCGTTATTACTTATGGATAAAAAAATAAAAATTAATTAATCAATAACAACATAAATTGGCCGAGGTAAGAGTACTGTAGACATATTTCCTATAAGTAACATACGTAACACATTACATTATTTTCTGAAAACTTATTCTTTTAACATTGTGCAGTTAACAAAAACAAATTTCCTGCTGTTTAATCCAGATATACTTCTTATAAGATACACGTGACAATGTTTTACAAAATAAATCATTTCTATAAAACGAATAATCTTTAAGAATAAATACTTTTGTTTTCATATACTAAAAATCCGCCAAGCATGCCAACATGCATTTCAGATTCCATTTTAACTATACGATCACGTAAATGGGAATGACAAGTTTATACCGACTCTCAGACTAATTTAACATTTGAATATTAAACATGGAAAACGAGAGACAAAGTAAGGAGAAAGCAAAAACCTAGCTGTAAAATTTGTACTTGTGGTAAGTCGAAAGCTACATTTTAAAAAATTTCTTTCTCAGAGTAAGCTTACTTGTTTAGTTCATTATGGGCATGAACAATGTATAATTGTACCAAGTAAATTTGTAAGGAAAAGTACATTATTGATGTAACAAAAGGAATGTTAAATATTACTAAACTTGTATAAAATAAAATTGTTATTAGTATATGAATCATTAACGTTTTTAATTGGACAATGCAATAAGTAAGAGTTTATTAAGTAAGCTATAATTATAAACATTGCTTCAAATTTATTGTGGTGATCTCATATCGACTGTAAAAACTCATATCAACAGTGAATTAGATAACATTAAGATGTATTAAATAGTTCACTTTGTGTACAGCAGACATTCCTATAAGCAAAATTTTGTCTTAGTTAACTGCTGTAATTATGAATACATTCTGGCAGTAGTGGTCACAAACTTCCTTTCGGGAACCTACTAGTTTGTTAATATAAATTACTTGAACAAATAAAAATGCTATTAGTGTAAGTGTGACTGCTTACAAAAATTTTGTTTACATATGATAAAAAATATAATTGTAAATAAAAATGTAAGAAAAAATTTGTGGTTTCGAATCAGTCACATAATCGAGGAAGGATCAACTAACCTAAATATGATAGTGGTAACTTCGATGCGTGTGTGTGTATATATATATATATATATATATATATATATATATATATATATATATATATATATATATATATACACACACACACACATGCACAACATACACACACACGCACAACACACACACATCAAGTTCCTTTTGATTCAAAATTTAAAGATATTTACCTATTTTGAAACACGGCAGTAGGTGTTTAGCTAATTGCTGTATCTTGCATTATACACATTGTATTTAAATAAGTAAAGCATATTTTGAAACACTTAAATTTTTTCATAAGCCTTCACTTTTAAATAAAACAAAAAAAAACTTACAACAATAAGGTCTAAGTACAGACGTATGCACATAATCCTATTATAATGGTACAATAACTCTTTAATTCATATGCAGGATTTCCTGGCACAAATTGCAACCAAAAAATTATTTAACCGATTCTAAAACGAGCTGCAGTTCAATTGTTCATCGTTTAACATTTTCAGTTATAGAACGTAAGTCGCTTAACAATTGCAAAACCTTTACCGTATTACATTTCTCTTAAAAAAGTAATACTGAACTCATGAAGCTCTTTCTGTGGTCCCTTCCTGAAGTATACATAATACTATATTATACATTTTAAACAATATTTTATTATAGATATGTGAGTTAAGTGTTAGTATGTTCCTAAAAATTATTGTCACTAAGGAAACAGACCAACTCTGGATATTAATATCCAACATAGTCATTTTTCTTCACATGGAATTACAATTGATGTAATGGCTGGTCCTAGACATTTTGCAAGTGTAAGTAAACATTATTTTGACATCCTCTCCCCCCCCCCTGGTTAAAATTAAAAAGAATGGTTCAGAAACAGAAATTGAGTTATTGGAGTATTTTAGCTTACATGACAGTGTAATGGTTAGGAGTCAATTTATTTATACATACACAACTTTTTTTAAAAATAAATGCTACAAACTTGCATTAATATTGGCCTACATAAATCTAAATACATTTTTATCTAAATTTAAAATAATGGAATGTAAATGAATACAATCACAATCAGATAACAAGAAAGTAAGACAACTATTTAAAAACATAAATCATTAAAAATTAATTTTTTCTAACTTTAATTTTTGCGAATTCCTTGAGTATGAAATCGGTGTCCATTTCATTAAGCAAGTCATTTTCAATGGCCATTGTTGCTAGCCCATCCAAACGATGTTGAGACGAAGTTAATCGCAAACAAGTTTTTATCAGTTTCCACTTGGAAAACTTCTTTCCCCACTGGCTACTCAAACTGGGAGGTGTCAGGAGAATTCTCAACGCAACAAAAACGTTTGGGAAAGTGTCCGTATAACCATTTTTGGTTATGAGCTACAAGGCTTTAATTGGAGAACTTTCAGAAATCACCATTGGTGCAAAAATTTGCAGCTCATCAAACAGTTCTACTTCATTTACATCACATTCTTCTCCATTGCTTAGAACATACTGTAGATACATACAAGCATCCTTCAATTCCTTTCTATCCCACGTCTGCAGATTTCCAATATCATAAAGAAATTTGAAACTATTACTGTGATTTTCCATGAGTTCAAACCTCTCTTCAAGCATGGATTTTGCTGTGTCAAGCACAACAAAGAAGAAATTAACTTTGAACGATGTCATACAAACCTGAACAGGTTCGTCTTCATTCTCTCATTGTTTTCCTTGGACGGACTTGGATTTGCAAAACCTTTACCGTATTACATTTATCTTCGAAAAGTAATACTGAACTCATGGAGCTCTTTCTGTGGTCCCTTCCTGAAGTATACATAATACTATATTATAAATTTAAAACAATATTTTATTATACATATATGAGTTAAGTGTTAGTTTGTTCCTAAAAATTATTGTAACTAAGGAAACAGACCAACTCTGGACATTAATATCCAACATAGTCATTTTTCTTCACATGGAATTACAATTGATGTAATGGCCGGTCCTAGACATTTTGCAAGTGTAAGCAAACATTATTTTGGCATCCTCTCCCCCCTGGTAAACTTAAAAATAATGGTTCAGAAACAGAAATTGAGTTATTGGAGTATTTTGGCTTACATGACAGTGTAATGGTTAGGAGTCTATTTATTTATACGTACACTTATTTTTTAAATAAATGCTAAAAACTTGCATTAATATGGGCCTACATAAATCTAAATACATTCTTATCTATATTTAAAATAATGGAATGTAAATGAATACAATCACAATCAGATAACAAGAAAGTACAAACCTTACCACTAATGCCATTTTTTCTTGGTGACTTACATCAGGTATACAGTCCAGTAGTACAGAATAATAAGTTGCCTGCTTTATCTCATGTAAATACAATCTTGGATCTTAGTAGACAAGATACCAACAAACTCTTTGTGTATATTTGTGCTTAAATAGTGAATATGTGTCTCTTCAGAAGTAACTCTTCTCACATGTTCAGTCATGACATCATCAAATTTGGCAATGTATTTATTAAGTTTCAAACAATTATCATTGCTACGATTGAAAAGTCTCCTTGTTCCTCGAAAGGCCAGTCCTTGGGGTCCCTAAAATTTTGACAATACAGAGTAGGCATTTAAGTACTTGGTTCCAATGTTCCGTTTCACCTCGGCTAATTCATTCACTTTCATTGTCAGTTGTTTTATCCGACCGTAAACGCAAGGCGAGTTCACGCCAAGATTGACAACTTTTGACGTGATTAGGAGACTTCTCTTATTTAAGGTGGTTTCCTTTATCGTTAAGGAATTTTAAACAAATTTTCTAATAAAAATTTACTAAAATGTTTTGAGTTGTATCTTCGCCAGTTATTAAACAGGAACGTAATCCGACAGAATTAAAATTGATCAACTTTTGTAATAAATTAAGAAGGAAAATATACAGCGAATTGATTCTATATTCTTCGAATAGTAAGAATAATACGCGTTATTGTCTGAAATTGTTACCTACAATTTTATAATTATTGCATTTAGCTCTACTACATGTACCGTGCCACCTTAAGCTAACTGACGATAGCATGAAAACTGCCAATGAGAGCAACATCAACCCTTTAAATGACTACAAATTTGACCCATCGTTACATTGCTGTGACGGTGATAGTGAGAGTTTTTGGTCAGCGCTTAACAGCGAGGTCTTCAATGTTGGTGAGGGGTGACATTGTCATGGAGCAGCGCCTGACTGAAGTCGCGGGGAAAACGGGAGATCCCCGAGACAACACGCCGACCAACGGCATTCTACGGCACAATTCCCACATGCGAAAATCTGGCCGAGAATCAAACCCGGATCACTTTGGTGGGAGCCGAGTGGTGTGGCCACTCGGACACCGACCCCCCTCCCCCTACATTGTTGGGACAAATTATGAAACTTACTGAGACATGTTAAAACTAAACCAAACACAAATTGAAATTGACACCCATTCCTTTTGGAAGTCAATCGAAAACATGCAACACCATAAACCAGAGAGCAACCGACTGTGCAGCAGAGGTATTCACCATTAATTAGTCAACCTCGCTCTGTAGCGTATCAATTTACAGGGATAAAAATAAAATCAACTTACCAATTCAACGATCGGTTGACTTGTTGAAGGTTCTGGTCTTATAACAGCTTCTGACATTGACAGCTCTTCAACATCTGTCTGATTTTCAGTTGCGTCCAATTTCGCTACGGAAGAGGAAGTTGAAGGCGAAAGATAACTCTGTAAAGCTTTCGATTTCTTTTCATTTTCTTTTGTATGCTCTTGTTTACTTTTGCGGTTAAATGACCCAGGTGGTTATTTACTACTCGACATAATTTTGTTTACATAAACTACTATAATACCAAACGGAAACATTTAACTACACCATATCGATTGTACAGCATATTGCTTGTTTAAAAAAGTAATCTACACGACTGGCTCCTACTAATCCTTCGACACACTAGTTCGGGATTGGCTTTTCAAATTGGTCAGTTTAATTCAGTTTTTACGCATGACACTACAAGGTGCCAGTTTGCCTCGCTGACACATGAGACACGGACGGAGGTAGTTTTATCTAGTTGGTATGTTCAGGAGGTGGGGGAGGAAGCGTTATCGTCTGCTTTGTATCAAGTTGCATGAAGTTGGGCTTCTTTTATTTCTTAAAGTGACGATTGTGTACGTATATTTATTACTAAATCCAATCCTTAAGAGCCTGTGTCACACAACTTTAAACCATGTCGTGCAGACAGTCTGGACTTGAACGATCGAATTGACACTATTCCATGTAAGTAATTTCTATTTGAATAATCCAGGAGTTAAAGTGTTAACAGACAGTTATATTTCTTAATTTGTCTGAAATTCTGATTTCTTAATGATAAAAATGGCGCTGAAAAACATTGTTTTACGACTACTTTAGTGTGCATTTTCTCATAAGTTGAGTACTCCAAAGTAAAAAAATATTTTATGAGGAGGTAGAGTCATTATTATCAAGAAACTCTGCTGCTTTGTCCCCCATTGTTAGAGCGGAATATTTCGAGTAATCTTTCAAGTACGAAGACGCTGCACACTATCTACAATCTGGCACAGTGATCGGGCGTATTTGTGAGCCTGACAGCTAACGAAGAAGAGGCAGGGAGATGATGAGTCGTGTTACATGACCTAGGCAGCCGGACAAGAGTAGAAAGCGTAAGATAACCAAGAGATAAGCGCTCTTGCTGTGAACCTTTCTGCATGTAAATCGAGATGATCCAAACAGTTTATTTATTTATTTTATAACGTACAAATTCAGCCTCAGGCTGGTTTACATTTGGTACGTAGTTAGAAACATTACTGAACAAATATTAATTATGAATATTACAATATTGTTACAAAAAAATTACATGAAACTTATAATTGTAAGCATTACAAGGTTTTAAAGTATAATTGTAACATCACGTTAAACAAATAATTACTAAAATTGCAATTCTTTGAATAAAACAGACAAATACTACACTAAACATAGGGGAAAAAATATACAAAAAGAAAAATGTCAAGAAAAAAATTGTATGGACTTTCTTAATCATTGTCTATTGTAACTGGTTCTGTAGCAGAAAGTACTTATATTTCTCCCTGAAAGTGTGGTGCGAAAGATTTCTTAAATCTCCCAGTAGGTCATTCCAAGCCTTGCTGGCCATGTATGTGAACGAATGTTTGTAAATGGACTTCGAATGTAGAGGTAGTTGAAAAGAATTTTTATTTCCTGTGCCCTGTGATTATATACTGAGATAAAATAAATTAGTCTATCCGATAAATATATTGGCACCTGGGTATCTATATATTTTTAAATCGAGTATTGAAATTACATAATCTTCTATTTTCCATGTTAAGCCATTTAGAAATGAAAAGTGCTTTCGTGGCATGATCTCGCTTTTTAAAGTTAAAACAATATCTCAAACATGTGTTCTGTACCTTCTGTATACGATGTTGTTGTATTTTGATAATATTAACAAACAAGCTGGCACAGTAGTTAAAGACTGATAGTACTAACGCATCGCACAAATATAGTTTTATGTCAGTTGTTAAAATATTCTTAAGTCTGTAACGATGCTTCAAACGGAAGTAGGCCGACTGGATATTTGCTGATAATTTTTTTTATCCCAGGACAGATTCTTGTAGAAAATAACTCCAAAGTTTTTATAGGAATTATTTTCCGGTATTATTTCCCCGTTTACTGATATATCTTTGTGGCAGTTAATTTTCTTTAATATTATGAGTGATCCAAATATCACTTATGAGCATTTTTTTGGGTTGAGTTTCAGGGAATTTATTTCGGACCATTCCGATATTTTTGTAAATCACTGTTTATCTCCGAGATTTTCGCGTCTATTTGATCAACACGACAGGATAGTAGTAACTGAGTGTCATCTGCGTACTGGAAACATTTTAAATATTTGAAACATGACACAATTGAATTTATGTACAGTAAAAACAACAAAGGTCCGAGAATTGATCCCTGTGGGACACCTCTTGTCACAGAGATCCAGTCGGAACATAATTTTCTACTGCTAGTGTTGACTTTTACCGGTTGTGAACGGTTTTCTCTATAGCTTCTGAACCACCGGCGAGTGTCACGTGACACTCCAGCAGCCGCCAGTTTTACTAACAGTTGCTTATGGTTTAAGGTATCGAAGGCTTTAGTGAAATCAAGGAATAGAACAAATGTTACCTTCCCTTCGCCCATGGATTTGTAAACAAAATCTGTTATATATAATAATGCCGTGTATGTACAGTGAAGTGGCCGGAATACAGACTGCCTGAAGTAAAGTAAGCCATTTTTGTCAATATATTCAGATAACTGGTAACGTACTATGTTTTCTATAATTTTTGACATCACAGGTAAGATGCTTATTGGGTGCAGATCTTTAAGTTCTGTAGAATTACTAACTTTATTCATTGGGATTATTTTTTATTTTTTCCAGTTAGCGTGGAAAATGGAACACTGTAAAGAGTGGTTTATTATACGTACTATTATAGGGGTACAGTAGGGGTGCAGAGTTTAATCATGTTTACATCTATGTTATCTACCCTTACGGATGATGTTTTGATACTGTTAATGCACTTATATACTTCGATATCTTGTACTTGGGAGAAAATTAATTCTGTTGCCACTGCTACTGTATTATAGGTTATTCGGAATAAAGTGAGCACTAAAGATTTAACCTTTGAAAAAAATCACTAGCCGTTACTGCATGTAAGTCAACGTTAACAACACTAACATTATTGTTTGTACGGTTGGTAGCGAATAATTACATGTAGTTCCGTGTATTTTCTTATTTGAATACAGCATTAGTGAAACAACTTCAAACGCAAACGACCTCTCTGTATTTAATATACTTTAAAATATTTATATAAGTTCTTACTGACATACCTACTGACTGTATAATTTTATTTAATTAGCGCCAGCACAAAGCGATGCAACAGAGTCGACTATCGTTTGCACATGCCGCTAATGATTCACGCCACAGAGGTAGGTTAAAATTTTACCGACAGATGGCATCAGAGTTAGATTTTCGGCGCTTCGCTTGGAAGCGAATTGCATCATTCAGGGCCGTATTAATAGTCGTATTTCAGTACTTGAAGCTATCCTTGAGTAAAGACGACTGTTTAATAAACAAGTCTTGAGATTTTTTTAAGACACGTTTTCAAGTAACTCTCAGTTGAGTGTGTATCAAGTGATATGTTGCTTGAATTTCGATTTTACAATTTAATAGTCGAGTCTCGAGACTACAGCACATTTGACATTAATAGTTATTGAAACCAATATCAAGTGAGAAATATTCGCTAAAGAAACTCATATCAGGGAAGTGTGGAAAATAGGTGACTTGAGATGCGTTTTTCCTTTATAATTGTGCAATAGACATTTGTTGGTTAAGTAATTGTAATAATATCACTGTAAGGAGATGATAAATATGTAGCACAACTTGTGCGTGGAAGTAAATAAGTAAAATAAAATCTAGCTATTCTGGTTAGGCTGTCAACATATAAACATATAAATGGATTGTTTACATGTTTATCTACAGCAGCAAAATGGACTTTCACTTATTGTGCATGCTGATCTTTTTTTAATTTTGTGAATGCTGTGACAATGTTAATTAATGTTACAACGTAGAAAAACCCCATAAAGGATGAAAGGAACCTGTTTGTGTAGTAGGCCGATCACTAATTTTATGGAAGTACATATTCTCTAATGATAAAGTAATATACTTAATACTGTCTCACGTTGAGCCTGCTTGGGTAAATATTTTTATGCAAGTTTAGGTTACCTTAAGTATGGTAATGTAATCTAATCATTACATAACCTACCGAAAAATAGAAACGTTAAGGGTAAAATAACCTAACCAAAACTAAACAAACATAACTTTATCTAACGAAAAACAGAAAACTTCGAAGTTGGTAAACTACAATTATTTTATGTACGACTACTTCGACGTCTACATAAACCATTTCATTAATAAACTATGTATTTTATCAATAGTTCGACTGGTGTATGATGAGTAGCTATTCTTAATATTTTTTCCTGCATGTTAGTTATGGACACCCTAAGCCAGTCTATAAAATGACAATTCCATTTCAGATTTTCCTCGCCGAGTCATTCTTCAGCAATGCATGCATAAAACTCAATGTATTAAAATAATATCCTCTTTTTTATATGAGCTAGTGCTAATATTATAACTAGGTAGTTGTGTTGGGGCTCTGTTTATTTTATTTGAGGGGAGAGGTGAATTCGAGTTTTTCGTCTTTCGTGAGACAAGAGTTTTGCTTTTGCATTCTGAGGCTGAATCCCATCCAACATAATTGCATATTCGTAGTTTAAACACAAGTGACATTTTTTAACTCGTTCAGGAACCGATACAACAACCTTTTTTCAAACATAACAGAAGTAACAGAACACAATAATTATGTTAATGTAAGCTGCAGCGCTATTTTCCTAGTGCATGCCTAATTGCGAGTTAAATACCAATGTTCTAGTTAATAATAAAATTATTGTTAGAAATGTTGATTATACAAAATTAAAGGTAGGTTATATACATTAAACTTTCAAATACAAGTTTTCGGATGCATTTGAAACAACACATAAATTCGCCAAGAACCACGCCTAGCCCCTACTTAGCAACATAATGCCTCATATGACAATAGCTGTACGATTGCCTAATGGAAACTGAGAACTTTATCTGCCGCTGATACAAAATATAGCTATTACAATCCGCAGACTTTCAGCCAACGCAACACTCAATTCGTGACTGTAAACAAACAAAATAAAAAAAAAATTCTTTGTGTGGTAATATTAATGTGTTGGTCCATTCGCCTCTTCGCACACATTAATAACAAACATTTAACAAATGCCTACCAAAATTGTTTTCACTACAACACCTGAAAAATTAATATCACCAAATTCTAGTTTCTTTCATTACCAACACGCACAGCATACAACTAGGCATTTGACATGCCAAAAATCGCATCTGATAATCTCGCATCACTTGAGTATGGCATTTTGATACTAATATCAGTTAAGTACATCTCGAGAACTGTCTATTAAATAGCATGTGTCGTAAGACTAGAAACTCATCTCAAGACTGTATCACCTGATACGATCTCAAGACGAGATGTGAGTAACGACTATTAATACGGACCTCAGTTTGTTTGTCCGGTGTGTAATGAATATGGGTTTCTAATAACACATTCAAAATTATTAGAAGTGACTGTTTATTAATATCATTGCTAAATTATGTGAAGTAAATAGTAATGCAAGTTGTTTTGTTTTATGATTGCCAGCCTGAGTATCTGGAAATAGAAACAGCATTTCTTCCCTGTTTCACACATTAGGAAAATACGTTATTTATTGTTTCTCTTTACGCGCGTCGTCGTCGTTCATTACAGTATGCTGAACGTAACTTGAATTCTTGAGTTGCGTGTGTCGTGTGTGTTTTTAGTGGCTTTTTAATTTAAAAGTTCGAATATACTGTGCATGCATTCACGAGAATCGTAACGGTAATAGCGCCGGTAGAGTAAACGCAGAGAAACCGGTGTTATAAGACGTTTATTTGCATGTATTTATAACTAAGATTACTACTGAGTATAGCACATATTCAACACCAGTGCATTTAATGAGTACATATTGTAGCTAAAATTTATCGGAGCAGAGTAACGTAAATGTAAACATTGTACAAGCCTATGTAAATAACAGCACGTGGCAATGTCGATGTTTACATGCAGCGGAAAGATATAAACTGGCAGAAAATAGAAATTAATCTGGGCTTTTTTTGAGTGCTCACTTTATTCCGAATCACCTACAGCAAGTATACCTTTGCTATAGGATAGGGCACATTTTGCCATTGTGCTAGAGGAAACAAAAAATTTGTTTAATTCATTTGGTTGTTTGAGTGAATCTGGAATAAATTTATTTACAGTCACTTTGACATGGAAATATTTTAAGTCATTCCATATTTTTTTGTATCCTGGCGGTGTACGTACGCTAAATTATTAAAGAACCTAAGTTTCGCTTTGCGAACCATACTTGTTAATTTGTTACGTAGTTTTTTGTAAGTTGTAAAATCATGTGGCTGCTTTGAGCCTCTAAAATTTTTCTTTGCTCTGTCTCTTTCTTCAATTTTACTGTGAATAGCAGTTGTTAACCATGGAGACTGTCTTTTTCTGGGCTTGCTGTGTTTAATGGGCGCATGCTTATCAAATAATAATGTTAAAGTATTTTTGAACGAAGAGATTTTCTCATCTAAGGCATATGCAGTGAAGATATCATTCCACGATATATTTGATAGATCCTGAATAAAAGTTTCACTGTTGAAACATTTGAAATTTCTGTATGGTTTTCCTTGCGTTTTCGTAATTGGAATGCAAAGAGTTAACGATAGACAAATTAAATTGTGGTCTGTAAACCCAAAAGTACTGTTTTGGCTGCAAAAGGAAATCTTATCATCATCCTTAATCAGTATTAAATCTATTAGTGTTTCATTGAACAAGGTTATTCGGGTTGGGGACAATACGAACTGTTTAAATCCGTATGTTGAGATTAAATAATTAAGATATTTGACGTCAGATGTAGGTTTAAGCATATTAATATTTAAGTCTCCTAAGTTAATCTAGCTCTTTGTACGAGACGTCTGGTGGTTTGTATAGCACGCCTACTGCAAGTTTTTGACGTTTGTGTGCAACTTCTATCCAAAGGTGTTCTAGCCTAGTGTTACTTGCAATGCCAGCAATTGTTTGTATATCTAATTGCTTAACATTCAATCTGTCGCTTACGTGAAAGCAGACGCCCCCACCGGACCGGTTCCCTTGTCTGTCTGATCTGATAATTTTATAACCCGGTATCATGAGAAATGAGGAAGGATGAAGGGCGCAGCCATGTTTCTGTAATATCAAATATATGAATATAATTTTTGATGATAATGTCACGGACGTTGTCGAGGTTTCTAAGTAGCGAACGAACATTTAGATGGCAGATTCTTCACAGTTGTAACCACTATGTCACAAGATTATAAAAAGTCCAGCAAATTCAAATTGTATTGGTCAGCGGATAGAAAAATAAAAACGGCGTGCACTAATAGGGATTCATGATAAAAGCAAAAGGTAAGTAACGCGAAAATAGTACCACACGATAATTTCTAGTTTCTCAAAACAATAATACTCCTTCCTACCTGAAGTAAACATGTTTTGATTTGCATTTTCGTTCAGTCAAGCGACACTGATAATTAAATTTGAATTCTCACAGTGTCACATTTATCTAGAGGTCATGCGGGATAAAGTGAGCACTAAAATTTTAACTGTTGAAAAATACCACTAGCCGTTACTGTACACAATTCAACGTTAACTATAGTCCCCTTGCTGCTTGTATGGATGTAATTGGCAGAATGTTCTACATAATTATTTGTTTTTTCAGTTAAAATTTATAATTATGTATGCATCGTAAGAATAACTGATATAATTGTACAGCGTTCTTGAATTACACCTGTAATTTGATATATGATACAGATTTACAAAACTGTTTTGATCTTGTGCATATATTCTGTGACGGCCCTATTTTATTGATACGTTTATATATATATATATATATATATATATATATATATATATATATAAATTAATGTAGTTTAGGTTAATTATGATTGATTGCAATGAAGGGGCCTTTATTTTCATATGTAACATATTGCCATCCATTTTAACTTTTAGTATTGATTGTGAGGGGTCTGTGGGATCCTATGATAGGCCAGTATAGAAACACTATAAAATATGACTATTACTAATATTATCACAGAGGTATCGTGTCTGGTATCGTTTTAACCTGTGGAATGTCACAGACTCGAATATGCTAGTAACATTAAGATAATTTTATGTATAATGATTATAGTTTTTAAGAGGGATAATTGCCCGCCGGTCTGGCGACAATAGAGCAGATGATGCGTGGGCCTTACCAC
>PNEQ01131001.1:0-14177 GCA_003012365.1 Medauroidea extradentata
AGTGAAGAGTGGCCTTATTCCTCGCAAGCAAGAGGCGCTCTGGTTGTTGACCTTGGTCTGGGGCAGGGCTGCTGTGCCGGTGTTCTCTGGGTGTCGTCGAGCGTGGCACTGTGGCTCTTATAGCCCCGCTGTTCCTTGTGTCAAAGGCGTGTAGTGAAGAGTGACCTTATTCCTCGCAAGCAAGGGGCGCTCTGGTTGTTGACCTTGGTCTGGGGCAGGGCTGCTGTGCCGGTGTTCTCACGATGACGGTGGTCCAGCTGGCAGGTCGGCGACCGCCCAACACGAGCCTACCTCCTTGCAGAGAGAGAGGTGTTTAACAGTGACGTAAGACGTAGCCGCTCCTACTCCGGGAACCTACGTCGTCACAGCAGCGAGGATCACTGACCTAACTAACCCCCCTCTGCCTCCTCTAGACCTGTCTCTCGCTAATCTCGCGCGCTCTCCACCTAGCACCAGCATCTCCATGTCCTTGACGACTGTCAAGTGTGTCGTCTTTGTGTTTGCCCACACCTACGTCTTACATGTCTGGCTGGTAAGGACGATCCAGGCACGAGTTTGCGGTACATCATCGCCTCTACAGCCTGGCGTGCCTTCTCTACGTAGTCAGGCTTACATCCGCCAAGATATAGCTGAACTTCAACGATATTCTCTGGAAGAGCTTATATGAGCTCTCAAACGCTCTCGTTCTCTCCGAATAGGACGATGCATTCTCGTGTGTGTAAATAAACGATGCAAAAGTAACAAGTGCGTAAATTGTACTACAACATGTTGTACACACATTTGTGGGCAGTTCAATGATTAATTTTTTACTTAAAGGTGCCATATTCCAAAACTGTTAAAAGTTGTTTAAATGTGATGACAAACAATTTCTTTTATTTAAACGGCTATTAGACCAGAAAATGTTTTCGCAATTTCTCGCAATGAAAAATTGTTCATTGGAATTCGGAAATAGTCATTTATGTGTAAATATTGAAACTGATGTATGTGAAGCACGTTTATGTAAGTAATTTCAAACCATAGTTGTAATCAAGATGGCGTACACCAAAGAGCAGGAGAGAGCGAGTACACAACAGCGTTCTCTCGCTCTGCCGTGCTCTCGGCGAAGAACGCTGAGAAAGGCAGCGTGTGTTCTCTCTGACGTAGTTGTGACGTATTTGCGAGAGCGAGAGCATGAATATTGAGACACGATAACAAACTTGTTGGCTTACCGTCTCGTACACAGCGATGTCGTACACAAGCAACTAAATGTTCAGAGAGCTGAAATCTATAAGGAAAGCATGGCTGAGGAGCCTCGGGTGATTAGTTTCTAAGTTGTATGCAAGAAGGATGAGAGGAGGGGATGATTTTTAAAAAATAGAACATGTGCTTGTTTCTAACCAAGTCTCACTTATCTAGCAGAGTGTACCTTTCACACACTGCAGAGTATAATGTTACAGTAATTAGGCCCCTAAATATAATTGAAGTGGATTAAAGCCCTCTTCTGTACCGTCAGCTAGGTATACTTGGAGCAGTAGAAGTTCCTTGTACTTCGAATGACTATTATTTTTCACATTTGGCAGCTACAATAGTAATAATTAGAGATGCTTGTATATCGCGAGAATGTTTTGTGTCAACATAGCCTTGAAAACACTGACACAACGTAGCTGTCTGCAGACCAATAACATGCATCAAATATTAAACTAGCGGCATTCTTATTGGCTCAGTCAAATAAGGCAGTAGCTCCACGTACAAGGAAAAGCCAGTCATCTTTTGATAAGTTGAACGTATGTTGAAGCCGAGCAAATAGTCAAGTTTTTCCGCGATAAACCATCATCTCTAGTAATAATTACATGAGACATGATTAGTAGAGATGGTGACATTTCACGAATTAAATGTCCGGCATGCTAGAATCCATTGTCCTATACATACTCAAGTCCCCACCATTTGTCCACTAGCTGCTACTCAGTGGAACAACAGACAATGAACCAATAGACGGGGCTTGAGTATGCATAGTATAATGGATTCTAGCCTTGAGGTCATTGAATTCGCAAAATTTTCCAGCCACTATGCATAGGATATTTGATTCTAACACGCAGGATGGATACGTCGCTAGTTTATTTGAAGGTAGGTCAGATTTGAAACTTGTGTAAGTTGTAATTACTTCAGCTATTGGGCGACTGTTTATTAAACTGGTCCTCGAGGACTACGCATTTATAGTAAACCTACATAAAACTGCTCGCTGACTTCTATGCTACCTTGTCACATGTACAACTGTCCATTCAGTGTAGCAGCAGATAATATACAAGTATCTGAGGACATAGTGTATACAGTACTGTGCAGTCCAGCCGGTTGGTCGTTGAACCCACGTGTCTAGGTCTCCATACATTAGCAAGATACAACTTTCGAGTATAATAATTGTTTATTTACGTCTGCAACATGTGCAATAAAGACATGCAAAGTATCGAAACCACCCTCATTGTACCACGTATACCTAGTTGACGGTAACATGTATATATTTTATAGAGCTTGGGGGCGGGGTTATTGTCCCTATCGCCCTACCCCCTCCTGACCACCCCCCCCCCTCGAGGCCTGTATCAAACCATCCCACTGTGTACCCGGGTAGCTGTAGATATCCACGGTAAACCTAAACGAGTATCGAACCCACACACACACGAATACGAGTGCAGGCACCTCGCTGTGGTCAGTAACAAAGATAAATATATTGTATAAGTTGCTGGGTACTTGATAAAATCCAGCAGTGGAATTTCACGGTGCAAATGTTCGCTAGAATAACGTTAGTCTTAAAACAATCACCAGACAGATATGGTACGTACAGGTCAGGTCGGGATCGAGGGAATATGTACCGGGTGTTCAATGCCAAGCAAGTATATGTCTGTGAAGTTATACACTTAAGACAGGCTGAAAACGCTGAGTCACCTCCGGGACCACGACAATGTTTAGTAGGTCTAGAGATTGTCTATGGGGCAAAGAGGAGGGGCTTGTGTGGCGTAGAGGGAATCCTCTATACAGACTATGGCTTGTGACAGCTGAGTGGGCGAGGCTGGCAGACGTACGCTAATCAACAAGGAAGTGTACCGGATGTTCATGAAAGTATGTTACAAACTTTGCGACATGGTACCTTGTAAAACGTCACGTCACGTGATATAATGCAACGTTTTGGCTGGCGCAAATCTTGCGGGAGGAATTCGCAACTGAAAATTGAAACTATAAACCAACATTTGTCAAAATAGCCAATATTAAAGAGAAATAAATATTGAATTTCCGAATGAGGAAATTTGCTAAAAAAAATGTTGTCCAATACCTTTCCCATTTATTAGATAATGGGATTGGTGAAGCCTTTTTCTTTTTCAATGCAGTTGTTCTCATTGTATTGTTTGACTATGTATCAAGAGACCCCAGTGAACAAGAAAGTCGCTTGTCGCAACCACCTACATATTTACAAGAAATCGTCTAGCAAAATTGTAACAGACTTTAATGAACAGCCTTGTGTAGCTACATATGACGTCCTTGCGATGTGCAGGTGCTTCAGGATATAATGTCCCCGGATATACGACGTCAGAGAGCATCTTGTTCAGCGACGGTGCCGTATCTCTCTGGCACGGTGGTGCGGTGTTGCCAACACCGCAAACATTTCCAAACATAAACGTATATAAAACCACGCTAATTATTATTCTTTAAACAACTAGAACAAATACTTTGCTGCATTTACGATTTAAATTTCGTATAAATTCCTTGTACTAGTAAAATTAACCTAGTAGGAAGCAGCGACTAAGAAATAGGCCTACTATGAATACTACGAATGTTATCACACTATGTGGTACTCTTCTACACAGTCTATTATATAAACACACACATATGTATATATAATACGCACAAGTACCGTAAGCGGGTGTGACTTTGGTCACTTCAAAAAATATTTCTCGCGTATATGACAGCCCTGAGTTAAGAAATTTACTTGTATTAAATTCTTAATAACTATTGCCCACATGAGTTTTGATTAATGTTTAATCGCATTCGACATACATAGAAAGTAAGATTTTGTAATAAGTAGTCCAAAGTCCGCCACGTGACACAAAGTCAATGCCAGCTGACTGTATGTAACGTAACAATACATTATAATAACGTTTTTAATAAGTGTTTCTGTAAATTAATTTCATTAAAGTCAACAACTACCCTTATACGTGCATTCTAAATGGGCCAGGAAAGTGCCAGAAAACTAGATGCTCCAATTAAAATAAAAGTGTTTCTTTGAAGACCTGCAGTTGAATAAATTCTAAAAAAAAAAAAATGTTGGACGAATAAGCAAAAAAAAATTATTGATTTAGGACGAGCAATACACTCGTGTTTAGCGTAGTTCTTAATTTCATAGGCCTGCAGCGTAGTGGTAGTTCCTTGTTTGGTGGTGTAAGGCCAGTCAATAAACTGCCAGTTCCCACTCAGAGCTGCTCTTCAAAGTTAAGTCAAACTTGACATCAGAACTCTACCTTACCGAGGGGAAAATCTACAGGGTAAGTATTGCTTATTGCCTTACAACCTTGATTACAACGCACGAGAACAGAAGCTACATTATCTTACCGTGCGTCTGTCGTTACAGAAACTGCGGAGAAATTACTTCTTACAGGTACTACATATAAAGTTCTGTGCAAGTCATATGATAATTTTCCTTTACGTATTCGATATATTTCACTGTCGTGAATATTACCTTGCAGTGCTGTTATTTTAGTTACTTTTTTAAAGAAAGTAAATTTCCCAAACAAGTTAGAGAAATGTTACCTAATACTTGTCAGGTAAATTTGCCTACATTTTTGCAGTGATTCTACGAACGAGTGTACTTATGTGACAGATATTCAAGCTCAGTTATCTGTTGTACTTTGTGCAGTACTATGTATGTTTCTATTATCGTTTCATCTTCACGCGCTGAATGAGAAAGTTTAACATATATAGGCTATATAGTTACTGCAGCAACATTTACCAGGCGTCAAATAAATGTACTCTTGCGAGTAATAGTGTGTAGCAGCGCAGTCAACCCCAAAGCTGGTCGCTAGGAAGATTAAGTCGTGGTCTCGCGATGCAGCCAGTAGCATTGGCAGATTTATATATTCTGTCGATTTCAAGTGGCAGCTCGTGTTTCTCCTGCCTGCGCACTTGTTTTGTATTAACTTTCGGCCGCCATTAAGTTACTCTACTGGTACAAATATCCAATGTCGGCCAACTATGCCCCAGGTCAACACGAGATGCTCACAGCGGACCAAGTATGTGTTCCTAGCCGGCGCACTGCAGATAATGACACGGCACGGCGAGATGCGACGTTCTAGCCCTGTACTACAGCGGTCCAGGTGGGGGCGACCAGACGGGATAATGAGGGCTTGAAGCAAGCAGAGAATATTAAATTACCTCCTAGTGGCGGTTGTTGGGTGCCGCCGAACATCAAGCACGTTGTATCTTGTTTCACTGTCGAACCAGACACAACAAACGCACACACTCACACACACAGGCTACGTTCCTGTAACAGAATGTGCAGGATGTGTAAGCCACTCACCTTCCTTTCCTCATTCCAAACTTCTAATACCTCAGCCTCAGAGTTGCCAACTTGGTGATTTTCCCACCATATCTGGTGTTTTCAGAAGACACTGCCTGGGGGCTGTTTCATAACCATGACAAGTCTATAAGTATTTGTGGAGCTCTAGTAATTTGTTATGATCTTATAAGTCATTATTTAAAAAACCAGGATAAGTGACGTTACTGACAAGTGTTTTTTTTCTATCTAAGAAGTAACATCATAAAAGTTCTAGTAACATGTAAAGAAAATTACTAATTGTAGTAAAACAAAGAAATCAGTGAAGGTGGGTCAAATGTATGGCAAGTTAACAAGTATATTAGCTGTAAGAAGCCTTTGTAAATATTTAAACACGTACATTTATTGTTTGTGTTCTTTCGTAATTGTTAATTATATTATTGTTTCGAATGACAACTTCCTAATGTTAAGAGTATTGCAATTCTTGTGACGATGTGCCCTCTTCTATTCTAAACTAACTAAATATTTGATAAAGGCATGGCAATTAACACATTTTAGACAGAAATTTTGTTAATACAATATTTATGTGAATTCATTTTTTCCATGCCTTTCTGTGAGTTAAATTTGGTTTTTTGAAGTACAGTACCTACCTTTGTTGTCATAAATGTTAAAGTAATTTTTAATTTTTTTTTTTATTTTTACATTTTGGTCTGCACAATAAATACACGCCAATAACAATATCTTCCTCATATGACACATTTGATGCTTCTTGTTGCAGCTCACTTTCTAGTGTACTTGTACTTGGTCATGAGAACTGTTGTTGTTGAAATACCTCTGACAACCCCCATTTGACTATCTCAGTTCCACCAAGGCGATCCGGATTCGATTCCCGGCGGGGTCGGTCCCAGAATTTTCGCATGAGGCAATTGTGCCGGACGATACCTCTGGTCGGCGGGTTTTCTCGGGGATCTGCCACACTCGTCAAAACAGACCACTTTCTACAAGTCTTTTCAACATTTTTTATGAAAACACAAATTACTTGTTCTTGTCACTTGTGAAGTTTATGCTTGTCACTTGTCAGCTTAGACTTGTCATGTTTATGAAACATGCCGATGTTTGTAATTGCGACAAGTGTAAAAATTGGGGTTTATTTGGTGACAGATCTGACGATTTCAAAGAAAAACTGACAAACGTTAACTCCCATTCCTAATTTGTGATACTTTTCTACAACATTAAATATATGTGGCTGCTAAAAGTTCTGAAACAATGACTTCCGTCCTTACTTTATGCCACCTATGAACTACTGTCCTGTTTAGAGTGGAGACCTCTTGCACCCATTGATAATTACGTTTCAAGATAAATAAATGAAATATGAACAATTGCGTTTTACCTGTAAGAAATAGTTATAACAAATATATACATGCTTGATTTTAATCAAAACAAGCCAAAATTATTATGTGGTGAATTTTACGAGGTAATTTAGAGCTTTTATCTTGGAAAAGTTTGCTATCCTGTATTAGGTAAAATAAGCATTAGGAGTCGTCTGTCGCCTGCGTTAAACTTTTTACACCCTTTTAAGAGCTTTTAAGCAAATGACTACAAGGTCGACGTTGGCGCGAGCAATAAGTGGCAAGTCGCCTCTATTCACAAGCAGCGTTCAGGCTTGCGATTACGTAGCAAAGTTCAATGTACGGCTACAACGTAGTTTCGTTAGTATGCAGGTATTACATCTGGAGATATCTGCTGAAACCATGACCATGTTGGAGGGCTTCCAAACAGTATTTATTAGTATGCATGATAATTAGACTGTACACACAACAAAATTCAACATTTACAAGAAAATATTATTGTATTTCTGCAAAACTTTGTACAAGTACAAGGATTATTTTTAAATTATTTATTTTTAAATTTGAAAGGACTTTCTTAGTAAAAATGCATAAGAAAACTACGTAGACAACCAAAATAATGGGTTCATCGGAAATTATATATGTGTAAATTTTACGAACTCTTATAATTTTATTAAAATAAAGTTAATATAAATTGGCATTTCACAAAGAAATAAAGTGTAGCAATTAAAAATGAAAGCAAAAAGGACCGAGATGTATTTAGTATGTTGTGGTCTGGCGATATAACATGCAGTTGACATTGTGCACTGTCATTGATCCACACATGAGTAGTTAAGACTCACGTCTATGCCGGCTTTTACTAGTGGCGGAAGAGTACATAATGGACATTACCTTGCGACGAACTCGTGGTTCCTGCTAAAAGAGAGATGACTAGTTGTGCAAGTTATTTATCTGGTAATCTTTGTAAAGAGGCAAGTAGCTTGGAGAGTTAGTGTTCGTTACTTTAACTTTCAAGGGTCGCAAGTTAGATTCAACATACAATGCACTGGTAGAGAGGTTCGTTATGGCTCATTTTTCATCCACGGGCCATGTCGTTATTTGACAACTTTAGTTAACTAAATATTGACTAGCCCCGATTTAATGTATAAGAATAAGAACATTTTGGAATGCAGCTAGAAGAATGTATCATGCTAGATAAAATATTAAAGAAGTTAATAAGAGTCATAAAATAAATATAACTAATTTCCCAAGCGAAGGTCGTCCTGGATGGATGTGACAGACGAAGTGGCTCGGAGTGTGTATAGCTGTGCGGTTAAAACCATACCTGCGAATCTAGCACAAGGCATAATTTTATAATTTGTTTTATTGTATTAGCACATAGTCCTTTACAACTATATTTTGTTTACGATCCATAAGATGAAAAAAATGTGAATAAGTATACATGTTGGAAAAAAGTAAAATCAACAAATACTATGACTTTTAAAAGTAACATACTAAACTCGTATTAATAGGGACTTGGGTTTGAGTCTCTGTACCGGCCAGCCTGATGAGGAACAAAACTGTATCAGGTTACTGGATAAGATGACTTATTTCGCTTCACTTTCCCTTCCTAGCTATTAAAACTGTGAATTTGTAGTTTTAACATTTACAACGCATTTGAAGCGTGCGGTAGGTGGTGTACTTACGAGCCCGCGTCGTACTTCTCATACTGAAGTCGTCTTCAATTATTACTGATTGAAGATTTTAGTAAGATATTTTTGAAACATGGCAACGCGAGCGCAATTTATTACCTTACTTTGCAACTTATCACTTTGCATTGTAACTACGCACATCACATATCAACAAGTAAAGCGTAATTACTACATTTTTTAACAATTTCGAATTTAAGATGAACATTTTATCTCGTCATTATATGACGACATTATCAGTATGGACTCCAACTTTTGGTGAAAATATTTCTGGGCCAGTTTGTTTCAGTATCTAATGTACACATCTGGAATATCTGTTTCATGAACAGTGACTGGATATTTTAACTACTACGTGACTTAATATTTTACAACAAATCAGAGACGCGGTAACCTTATTCTCATTGGTGCAGTCAAATGAGAAACGTATTTTCACATAGACACGCACCGCCAGTCACAACGAAGCATAAGTGCAAGTAAAACATTGGAACAAGTGAATGCTGAAATCTTCGCGAAAATCAGGGGCCCTTAACTATCAGTAATTCCACTTAATCTTCAGTCATAACATGAGAATAGATACATTGTATTAAGACGCACTACTCAGCTTGGAAGCTTGTATTGTGGGGAGCTATAATGTCCAGGAAAGTGTGGCCAACAGCCACTGCAGGCTATCACGTTCTGTGCAGGCAACAAGTGCACTTTTTTGCCGAAGAGCGAGGAGGCAACGGACCGTTGCAGATGGGCGATGAGGCGGCCGAAGAGTCCCTGGCCGTCGATGGCAGACTTTCTGCTCTGCTGGTCAGACTCAGAGCGCGCAGTAACACCTCCGATATACCATGTCTTCAGACACTGGAACATCGCAGAACAAGTTCACCCTTATGGCAAATAACTTATATCTGAATTTGGCCAGATCTGGGGCTGATCTGGACCAGATATGAATAAGTGTATGTTTTCCCATCCCCGATGCCAGATCTGGCTAATTTCAGATCTAGCCAGATCTGGCCCAGATACACTTTTTCATGTGGATGTTTGCTAGACTCCTACGTGCTGTTTTTAAAACTGAAGATTTTGTGTCTATATTTACTATCGTTTATTTGGAGCAATGTTCATCTCTTCAACATACCCAGTTAGAACTGTAATGGTTAAACACAGAACGTGAGTTATTTGTCCACCCATCACTGTTTAAACATGTCACAAGTTACATCATCCAATAACAGCAGAGTAATAATAGTACAGTTTATTGGAGAATGTGTTACCTTTAAACGTTTTCGAGATTTTACGTTGCCTCTAACCATGTAATTGCAGAACTCTTCGGCACAGCTTCTTGAATCTTTACCACCTCTGTCGGGTTCAGCCACCCAGTGTTATAATTAGTAATATTAATATGTAATTATTACTAATAGGTAGAGATGATGATTCATCGCGGGAAAACTTGACAGCTTGCTGGGTTTTTAAGTGCGTTCAGCTCATCAAAACATTAGTTTCTTGCTTATACGTGGCGCTGTTACCTTATTTGACCGAGCCAATACGAATCCCTCTGTTGCAATATTTGATCGCTGTTATTGGTCTGCAGACAGCTGCGTTGTGTCAGACGTAGGCCTATATCACCTAATCATACACGTTGCAAGAAACTGCACCGTCTCGAGGGTATGATGGCGCAAATATTCTTGCGATTAGCGATCATCTCTACTAACATGTAGACAAGTGCCAATGTCATGTTATTATCAGACAGCAGACTGGACTGAAAGTTACTGTGTACACATCTGACATGTGTTGTTGGCTGACAGTGTGGCGAGCCTGCAGGACCAGTGCGGCCAACTATGTAAGGTCCACTATACAATGTCCACTATTCTGTAATGCAGGCACATAAACATATACTCCATTTCATATTAGTTTGGATAATTTTGATAGCAACTTGTGGGTAATAATTTGTAATACTTTGTTATTTGTGTCAGTACACAAGGCAAACTTTGCAGTACAAATACTGAAATGGACATCTCACATTAACTTTAGAGCTAAAAAAATGTATTGCATTGTGCAACAAATCACAAAACACTGAAAATACTGAAAATTAGTGCCCATAAGTTGCTGTCATATTTATCCAAACTTACATGCAACAGGGTATACGAAGACACAGAGCCTATAACGTCACATAGTGTGTTTGGTGGTGAATTCTATCCTGTCGCCGGATATAACGCGAAGTATATACTCCTCTAATAATAGGTATAGTTAGCAACTGCCTTTCATAAATGTCAGGAAATGTACTACTCGCACAGAGATCAATTATCTCTAGTAAATGCCAGGTGATGCACAAAAATGAAGACTAAATAATCGTACTAAAAACCATTATTGTTAATTGTAGACGATGAAGGAAATATGTCTTACAAACCTCACACATTACATATGTAATATTTTTGATTACTCTAATTTAGTTACAATCTGTCAAACTGGTGTTTCTCACAGTGAAATTATTACACAATACTGCGGAAACTATGACAGAAGCTTGAAATAAATTTTACTAGAGGCAGCTGAAGTGTCTTGCTCCTTATGTACTGCTTGTTGCAAAATGAGCTTTGCAACTTTGATTGCTTATACTTCAGAAATGCTGAGGTTTGTGGCACAATGTCGACACACCTGCATTTGTTTGCGTAGGTCAGTCAGTGATAATGGCCACCTCCACCACCCCCAGCAGACGACACATTGTGCCGGCATCACTTCCGACCATCAGACAGTGGCATACGAGGTTTAAATCAATCCTACGTGCTGCTCGACAATTGCAGCTAACCACGACCACGGTGCACAGTTTTCTACACGAGAGATGGAAGCTGTGTGCCTACAAGGTGCAGTTGCTGCATGCACTTCTACATGATGACAAGCTAAACGCGAAGCATTTGTAGTTGAGACGCAGCATAGCATCGACGACGACCAAGACTTTCTGAAAAAGGTGATGTTCACAGACGAAGCTTGTTTCATGTTTCCGGGAAGGTAAACCGACATAATGACAATATATGAGGCTCTTTACTTTACACTTTAGCATGGAAACTGTGCGAGACAGTGAAGATGTAGTGTCGACTTCATGACCACATGGTGGGGTCCATTGTTTTAAAAGCCTCAATAACCTCAACCCTTAACCGAGACATGTTGGAGCAGTTTGCATTTCCACAAGGGGAAGATCTGCAAGCTGACATAGAGCTGCAGCAGGATAGTGCCCCTCCTCAGTGAACCTTAGTCGTTGGGGTGGTTTTGGACGACATTTCCCAAGTCGCTGGATTGGCAGTGGAGGACCCATATCCTGCCCCCAAGATCTGCAGACATAACTTCAATATATGGCCTTGTGAAGGATGTGGTTTACCAGACCCCAGTGCGGGTCCTGCAGCAACTGTGAGTTCGTATAACACGTGGGCGGGACTCTAAGATGCCTCACACAATGAACTCTGTTAAATGGCTACTAAAACTTAAGGCGTTTGTTCACGTTGTACTACAAACTGCACTTACCTAGCCTATTCATTTTCTGAAATACAAGCAATCAAATTTGTAAAGATCATTTTGGAACAGTCTGTATATCCCACTCTCTTGGTCTGGGCGTATTTCTCACCTTGTATATAATTGTATAGTAAAGTATTATGTTTCTCATGAGCGCCATCTCAAACGCACCTTCATCATTTACCAAACCATTGCTGCAGACGAACGTGCACACACCTGACACCAACGTGTAACATCTTTGTAATTCTGCCACACATTCTTGCTCCACATTAAGGCGCCCGCCTGCCAGCCTTGTAAACAGCGTTGCAGCGTGCTAGCAGAACGCCTTTATCTATGAAACTACTAAACGTGTTTTTAATGTGTGGATTTACGAAAAGAACAAACACTTCAAACGACCTCAGAATAGTAGTTTTAAAACATTACGTTAATTAGAAAGATCATTTCAGAGCACCTCAAAATAACTAAAAGCGGCCTTTCCAATCTATTATATCCAAATAACTACTGAAGGGATTCGTGTGAAACTACACTAGAGAGGTGTATTGGACTTTACTTAAAACTTTCCAGCAATAAAAAGATGGGGTCACCACTGAAAGTGTCAGTCAGGCGGGTGTCCTACGATACCACTGCACGTCGTTTCAGTGTCTTGCAGTAGAGGCGATACCGCACCAGATGAGCCGGTCAACATAGCCCTTGGCGCCGTGCCTCACTCACACTAACGCACGGTCACCAGGCGGGCGCCTTAAAGTAATCAGCTTGCCTGTTCTGTTCTTCACCGCTTTCTTTCGGATCGATTTACTTCATTCTTCTATGCCGTATTAGCGATAAGTGCGATATGAAGGAGTGTTTCTAGCTAATAAGTTAGCACAATTTCAGAATGCTTTGTTTACTCTTATTTCTCACAGAGTAACAGTCCAACGACAGTTAGACTTTTTTGAAGGAAAGGCAAATTCGCATATTTGTTACTAAAGGAGAAGATTTTATACTGGAATATCAAGTCCAATAAAACATAAATGGGATTTAAGTGAAATATCGTAACATAATTATATTTGTATATAATACAATTTCGTCTTTTAAACAAAAAAAAATTAACTTTAAGTACATATCTGTATTAAAACCCTATACAAACTTCTTTGTGAGAAAATTTACTAAAAGCGAAGCGTGTTTTCGTATTTGTTGTCTGTTTTTTTTTTTCTCCACTCACAGATACTCCACTCCGAGCAATGACACTCCTTGTATTCCAGCCTCAGCGTGTCTTCTCAGGCAAGAGCTCGCCCAGTTGTCGTTGTAAGTGTACTTCGTAGGCAGTACGCTCAGGTCTCTGCTATGTAGGGATGTTGCTCTTTGTTGACATTCAAGCACGGTCTGTCCCTCACGAAGCGGCCATCTAACCAACAACAACATGATTCTTTAGTACAGGAGTGAGTGTAACGGTTCGCTCAAAACTAACACACCATAGAGGGTTATTTTATGTTTCATTTTTGAAATTTTGAGACAAAAAAAGTGACATCTGTAACTACAGCACATATTCTACAGTGCTGGCATGGCAGTTGAACTGTTTACGTATTTTAAGTCTGGAATTTGTCAAACAAGCCAATAATACAAATATAGTGTTGCTTATAAACACGCTTTAATATTTCAGCTACTATACTTGTACTGCATCGCAAGGTAATTTGCGTAATAATTGCAAATTCTTTTTACTTTTCACGATATCATTACAAAAACTTAATAATACAATACGACGACTGAAACAGAGCCTTGAGAGAAGTATCCGAGTGGTGCTATGTTATCAGCATGAAACAACATAAGATGTAAGCAATACAGGCAACACTGATGCACGGTTCTAGGACAATAGGCAAGGCAATCATATCGAGGGCATCAAACCAGAAGGGCGTATCAACACTTTTTGCAATTTAGCGATAATTGGCGTAAGGGTATCTAATAATGTAATGTATGTTGTGCCAGAAGGGCGTATGGCTAATGTGAATGGATGAAGCGGTAGGGAACTATTACATTTAGGCGTATGATAGAAAAAAGGAAATTAGGTCATGCTAGATGGGCGTATGTGCATAAGCCATTTTGGTGTAACATTTGAGAGGAATATTTGTGAGTTATGGTTAGCGAAAAGGGCGTATGTGCATACGCCCTTCT